>UXGC01000547.1:0-89270 GCA_900480045.1 Eurytoma adleriae | reverse complement strand
GGTGGCGGACGAGGGACGAGGATCGTCGGGGCGGCGGGGGCGGCGGGGGAGTCGGTTGGTTGAGAAAGGCGAGAGCGAGGCAGAGAGCGCGCGCTCGGATAACGGAACTGGAAAGGATGGGGTCGAGAAACAGGGGTGTGAGTCCAGAAAAGGGGACTGTATCCCGAGTCCTCGGTAACTCAGCCCCGCTTCACTTCGCTCGCTCCTCCGGCGCCCGGCCGCCCCCGCGCGCGCGCTTTCCTCCTTTCAGCCGCGCCTCGGTCTCTCGCCGTCTCGCTCGCTCGCCGCCGACGCCGCGAGCAGGGCGCTCCTTCCGACGTCGGCGTCGCTCTAGCCCATAGTGCCGTTTCCACCCCGAGCCCACCCCCCGAACCCTGCCGAGCCCCTCACGTGTCTCCGACTACACCCGCATCTGACATCGTACCTTCCTGCGCCGCCTTCGCCTCGCTTCGCCTGCCTCACGCTCCTGCTCCCGTTCCCTCTTTCCTCTCTGCGCTCCCTCGCGCTCTCTCGCCCGCTCGCTCACTCCCTGCAGGCTCGGAACTCGTCAACGAGAAATTCAGAAATTCGCTCGAGACTGCCTCTCGCGCTCGAAAATGAACGTGCGCTCGCTCGCTACACACAGCAAGAGAGACGGCTTTATCTTCTCCGGCTGCCTGCCTTCCCTTTTTCCTCTCTCCGTTCCCGAGCGCGCGAGCCCGTTTCCCCCTTTTTTTGCTTCCCTCCCGTCCTGCTTCCATTTTCGCTTCTCCACACGCGCGCAATATAACGTTACTTTTCAAACTTTCGGTAATTCTCGGCTCCCTCTAATATTAATATCGTACGTTTTGATAACTGCGCCGGGGCGTATTTCGCGCCGGAGAAAGAGAAAAGCCGGCCGGTCGCACACTCGCGTATAACCGTAAAAGGGAGAGGTCGCAAAAGGATAATAATCGGGGCGGCGGAGGGTAGGTGGAGGCGGCGGCGGCTGCCGCTGTCCAAAGTCCTTTCTCACGGCCAGAGAGGCGAGTCGCTTATCCTCTTTCTTCCTCGGTTTCGTTACATCCATTCTCCCCGTCCCCGCGAGCAGCCAGGCCCAAAGCTCGAGCCGCCTGCAAGCCACCCCCAACCCCCGGCGCACTTTCTCTCGCTCCGGTATATAGTTCCAATAGCGGCGGCTGCCAGCGGAACGGAGGCTCGAGGGGGTGGCGGGGGGTGGCGGGGGGAGGCCCCGGGAGGAGGGTTCACGTCAACGTCTTACACTATCCTCCCGAACAAACACCCTCCCTCGCTCCCTCGGATGCCTGCCGTCTTCCAGGGCGCCTTTCTCGCTCGCTACTTCCACCCTCTACTTTTACGGAGCCCCCGACCCCCTTTAACCCTCGAGCGTCCTACCTTCGAGTTTCTCTCCTATATACCCTTCGCTACGCCGAGCACACCCTTACCCTTACACCCCTTCTCCACCCGAATGCTATATAGCTATACCGGAAAGCATCCATCCCGCGGCGAAAAAGTAAGCTCCTCTCTCGCCCTGTCTTTCCCCGGCGAGCTCGTCGTCCGTTTATGCGCGTATTTTAGCGCCGGCGAGTTTCGTTTATTGTAGGCGGTATGAAAAAGTTTCGCCACGATTCCAGCCCACCCCTGCCGCTCCGCGTGTGACACACTCGCGCTCATTGATTATTCCGCGAGGATGCCGGAGAGAGAAATCGTGTTGCGTGATAAACTTTTTTCCCGTTATTCTCGTTATTTTTATAAAGCAGGATGAACCGACTCCTCGTTTTAGTTCGTCGCCTCGAAATTCCCTGATAAAAAGCGGGATGCGCTCCAAATGAAACATTACGGCGCTGTGCAATTCCGCACAAAGTTTATAATAATATTTGCTTAATAATAGGAAATTTCGTCCGCAACTATTACGGCAAAGCGAATAAATGAAACAAAATAAGCTCGTCTCGATTCTTATTCATGAGCTTTAACGCACTCGCCGGCTTTTTTCCCCCTCTAGTTTCCACCTCATTCAAAATAAAGCGCCAGCATTGAGCGCGCGGAATAAAGCAAAGCAACAGATATTTTCGATGCGTCGCGGCGAAACAAAAAGGCGCGCGAGAGACGCGGCGGTGCAAAACAACCGGCGCGTTCCGTCCGCGAGGGACGGCGTGCTAAATCCAATTTTCCAAAATCAACGTGATAAACGCACCGACGTCACTGGGTTACATCACCGGACATTTCGAACCCTCGCGCCGCGGCCTCGAGCGACCGAATTGGCGGTACGAAAAAAAAAATAGAAGAGCGAGAAGCAGACCACGCGCGTCGCGTTACGCAACGCGGGGCTCGAGGTCGAGCGAAAATACTCTCTTGCGCGCGCGTGCAACGAGGAGAAAAGGCGAGAGCGGGTTTCGTACCCGTAAAACTTTTACTCCACTTTCGTCGAGCGAACGAGAAGGACGGAGAGGGAAAAAAAAGGGAGCGAGCGGGAGGCTATACGCGAAGCGGCCGGGGGAGGGAGAAAGCGGGTCTCGTGCGCGCGAACGCTTCTTCATTTAATTTGAGTCGGCGGCGCGGGCGAGGCGCACCCCTGTCGTGCAGCGGACAAAAAATAATTACAGAAGCCTTAGAGACGAGGCGCAGGCCTGCACCCAGTACCCGTCCCCCCTCCTCCTCGTTGACGCAGTCGTCGGCACCGTCTGCGTCGTCGTTCAAGGCACAGCTCGCTTTCCCGCCTCGCCACCCCCACCCCCGCCCCCCGTGCGACGCACCCCGGTGCTTTCAAGCTCACGTGTACGCGCGGAGCGCGCAGTACCTTGAGCTCCGCTCTCGCTCCCTCTCGCTCGCCCTCCCCCCGGCGTTGGTACGCGCGCATAGGTATATAGGTGCGCACGCGGGGGCGAGAGCGGAGCCGAGCCGCCTGCGTACCCGTAGCCGCGTTTCCCGGCCAACCACCGACCTTCCGCCTCGTGCACGAGGCTCTCTCGTCGGCGGGCGCCAGACAGAGAGGGCGAATATGCCAAAGCCGAAAGCCTCGGCTCACAGTCGTGTCCGCCCCCCCTCCCTCCCCCGGCCGCCCTCGCAGCCACCCACTCTCACCCCCCGGCCTCGGGCGGGATGATTCAGGCGCCAGTAGGGCGCACCCACCTTCGAGCGAGAGAGCGAGCGAGAGTGGGTGGACGGGTGGAATTGGGGGAAACAGAGTGTGTCGGGGGGTAGTGTGGCGCGCGGGCGGAACGGGAAGAGGGCCGACAGACACACACGCGCGCTCGCTCCTAGCGGGAAAGGGAGCGTCAGTGAGGGAGCGGAAAGGGGGATAATACGCTCTCGCACCGAGGGTGCTTTCTACCCTGAGATATAGCCCCAGACCCCCGTGTGCAAGCCGCGCGCGCGTACGCCCGTCTCGCTCGCTCCGGGCGCGCGGCTCTCGCTTCTCTTAAGTAATACGGGCAAAAGTATTGGCCGCTGCGCTGCCGCCGCTGCAGCATTCGCTCTCGCCACCCTCCTCGCCCCTGGGCCCGCTCTCTCTCTCTCTCGGCGTATCCCTCGCGCGCGTCCTTTCCCTTTTCCGCCTTCCCCGCGCGCTCTTTCGGGGAAACTTCAAAGAGCGGGGAGGACGGGGCGAGCGCGGCAACTGCACTTTGTACAGGTGATGCTCGCCAAGTGAGTTTCGCAGACGGCGACGCGAGGACGACTCCGGCTGCAGCCGCGAATTCTCCCCCGCCGCCCCCGTCACTTCTTATCCCGGCAGCTCGCTCCTCTGCTCTCTTTACCGCGAGGCCGCGCTATCTTCGGGGAATTTAGCCGCCTCTTCCCTTTGCATAATGAAAAGTCCGAGAATATGAAGGAGTCGGCGCGAGAGCGGAACGAGTCTTTGTGCACGCTTTATTCCCTTCGCTCGGTGCCTGCGCGCCCGCGAAAAAAGTCAGGTCCGATCCAATTAAACTCGAAATTTCATTACACCCGATGCGCTCGCCGAATCGACCTTCACCAGCTTGAAAAAACAGCCCGAGAAAAACAAGAGGATCGGGGCGCATTCCCTTCTTTGATTCAGACTCGCTAAAGTCGCGCGCTACCCTTTAACGCAGTCTGTATATACAACCCCCGACGACTTTATCACTCGCGAAATTAAACGATCGCGCGGAGAGGGGAGGGAAGGGCGAAGCGCATATAATAAAAGCAAATTACGCGGAAGCTCCTCCGGGCGGGCATTTGACAAATTGTGTCGATGTGTCAATAACGGAATTATCGGGCGGAGTGTTTCCTGCTCAAGATTGATTTCGAAAACGAAGTTAAGCGAAACGGCGCGCGAGCGCGAGAGAACGGGGGCCGCCGGCAATGGCGGTGGGGCTTCAGTTCTTAATAAATATGGTTTCCTTCCGGAGAGCAGTGACACATTGGTTGGGCGCAGTGCCTCACCGTGCGCCGTGCCGAGTCACTTTCCGAGCCAGTTTAGCAAAATAAATGCTTTAAATTTATAGCGGGCGCGCGGGCTTTTTCTTTTATTCCGGCGCGATGCTGCGCGCGCGGGTCAGTTAAAGCTGAGCGTTGTTACGCCTGGCGTTCACATCATTATGAAATTCTTTTTACTCTGGTATTTTTAATATTCATGTTGAAAAGGGTAAGGTAATTAGGACGTATGGTTTTCAGCGTGCTATAAAAAATACTGTTTATTTAGTTTTTTAATTGAATCAGCTAATGAAATACGAGCCACCTTTGAATTCGATTTAAAAATAAACTTTTATTTTTAATAATTAATGTATCCCCGCATCAAAGAACTGTTGTTACTTTCAATAGCAATTAATATTTAAATGCGAATGTAATTGATATTCATTTCAAATTGATGTAAAGTAATTTTTACAATAATGAAGAAAGTTGTTGCAATATTGAATAACAGAAAATAAATTACGCTTTTCAATATTTAAAACTTGGAAAAGTAGATTGAAAACATGGAATAAATTAACTGTGCTATATATTTCCAGAACATTTCCGTGAAACTTTTTTTAAATAAACCGAATTTGTACTATCAAATTTTACAGAAATTGTACGAACATTATCCCGTTACGAGTTCTATTAAAAAGTGAAAAATTTCAACAAAAAAAAACGAGAAAAAAAACATTGCAATACATTAATCCTAAAACGACAAATCTTTGAAGTGTGTAATAACGATACTCCAAGTAAGCGCATTCCTCTCGAAAGCAAGAATAAGCCCATAAATTGCGAGAGTTAGCGAGCGAATGCTCGAGCATACGGTGGCACTTCGGAAAATCGCGCTCGCTCTAACTGCATGCAAACGAGTTGTTTCCGGGAGGCGGGTGAGCGCGCGCGCGCTACACAAAGGCTAATCTCGGCCCGGGCTGTTCATTCCGCGGCGGAGACTACCCTACCCGGCGGAGGAGGAAACTTTTTTTTCCTCCGACGCGCGCGGGGAGTTTAAGGCGCGGGCCATTTATCAGGGAAGCGCGCGGCGCACTCCCCCGCGCGAAATTAGCCGCGATGAAAAGTACAAAGAGTCGGAAGCGGCCCTCGCCGCGCGCGCGCGACAATGAGAGAGCTTAAGACGCGTAGCGGCGCGGCGCCACCGGGGGGAGCGGGCCCGCGCGATTAGGGATTCGCCCGATTGGGGGATCGCGGTCGGACTTTCAATTTCTCTCGAGAGCCCAAAGCCCCCGTCGCTCTTTACCGGCGACCCAGTAAAAGTGCGATCGCGGTAATTTACACTGACGTTTCGACGAGTGTTTTGCGGGGATTTTCTTTTAACTTGCGGTTTACGTCGAAACTGAAAGTTTTATTATCTTTTTTATTTTGTTTTTTTTCATTCTTTCCAATGTATTCCTTTCTACTAAATCTATCTACAGGCATATTGGTCTAAAACTGTATTTGAAAATCGAAATTGTATAATCGAAATAATTGTATAATAGTAATGTAGGATAATTTATCAAAATTAGTTTGTAAAAATTATGAAGAATTTTACTTTCTCAGTTGATTATTAGGAATAATTATTATTAAAACGACTAACAATATTAAAAATTATTAATACTTATATCGAATAATAGTATACGAGTGTCACAAAAGTTTTTAAACATAGTAATCAAATTACATCGAGATAGGCAGCAGACATTAAAATAAACATTCCCAAACAGTAGCCGCTATATAATTCAGAATGACTTGCAATATTAATGAATCACTTTTTCAAGCGTATAAAAAGTATCTCTACATAGTTTTTTTTCACAAAGGGCAGCAATCATTAATTTCCTTAACAACATTGATTTTAATCTCGGAAACGAGGCAAATAGACCTATTATCACGCATCAACGCACGAAGTGCCCCGGCGAAAACGGCGCTTAGAAAATTAAGCTACTAAGCATTAAGCACAAAGGACAACAAGTGAGAAAAAAAGTGTTTGCCGTGCGCCGGCGGATGACCTTTTTTCGCGCCGCGCCGCACATTCGCCCTCTTTTCAGCTGCGCACGCGACGCCGAGGGGTAGGGGCGGACGGGGCGCGGAGGCTCGGGGGGGCGGAGGAGGGCAGCGCGGCCGGACGGGTCAATCGTGAAAACGCGTTACGCGCCAGTGTGCGTCGCACACGTAGAAGCGGCACCGCAGCGCGGACGAAATAAAAGGCAAACAAAGCGGCAACATCGACGGCCTGGAGGGGGGTCGGCACTTTGACGCTGCTCGTCCCCCTGCATCGGCCCGGAATTAGTAACCCCATTCGGCCCCGGCGCCTTACCTACCGCTCGTGCATTATTTCTTTTCTAATTATGCGCGGGAGTCCGAGGCCGCCGTAAATCTCGGGGCCGGGCCGCGCTCCCGATTGAGCGAGCGCTGTTTCGCGCGCGGCCGTCCACCCACCCCCCGCGGAATTGATTGCGCGTTGAATAAGTCATTGCGGTTAGAGATTGGGCTGAAAAATGTATCGTTAAAAACTGCCGGGGAGGGGAGCCGCACGGGGGCGGGATTCTCTTCTCCGGTTTCACGCAATAATGAAGCGTTGAGTTGCGGCTGTTTCGATGGAGCACCCGGTAATTGCGTAGAGTGGATTAGGGGATCGACGCGGTGTTTTCAATGTAATTTTTAGATCGGAATCGGAATGGTTTACGAGTGTTTTGTTACCAGCGGATATTTTAGTACCATGCAAAATCGACTTTCGTTTGTTGTCTACAAAGATCCGCAGAATGTTTACAACAAATTCCTAAATAAATGACTTCGCTTTGACACATGAATAGACTGCTCAGAGATATGCAAACTATTTATTCAGACAAACGTTATTGAACCCGAATGCGATTACAAAGCTAATTTTATAAATAACCGCAAAAATCAAAGCGGCTCAACTATGATTCCACTGACAATTGACATTAGTTGCCATGGCAATGCACTCGACCCTCATGCCGGCGGGAACTAATTTACACGGGGCATCGCGGAATGTCACCACTTGGCCCGGCTACGGTTGCAGCGGCCCCACCGAATCATCATCCCGCGTGTCCCTCGAATCGATACGCAGCAGCGCTCGCCCTCCCCGCACACGGCATCGCGCATACAGCACAACAACAAAAAAAAAGGGAAAGAAGAGGGACACCCGGCGACCAACCGAACGAACGAACGACAAAGCGAGAAATCATCGATATTGTAGAGAGGGAGGGTTTGCCCTCGGCCCCGTTCCTCCCGGTGTGCAATTTTCCGCAGGATTATTTATTTAGATCGGAGAGGAGCGCACGGCAGTAACTGCGCCGCGACGCCGGCGTCGCTGGTATACGCCGGCGGTAGTAGTCGAGGAGAGAAACGAAGCAGGGCGAAAGGGATAAAACAGATGAGGATCCGAAAGGAGGGTTGCGGGGGTGGGCGAAGCGGGTGGGCGTCGGGAGCGAGCGAAGCCGGAGAGAGCGGCGCGGAGGCCGCGGCGGGGGCGGGAGGAGAGGAAGGAAGGAAGGCCGAGGGCTGCAAGAGGGTTGCCGCGCGCCGGGGGACGGGGTGGGTGGGGGGGAGGGCCTGGCGAGAGTGCGACACCTCGGCGCCAAACTCACCCTCCTGAGAGACTCTGCAGACTCACCTCCGTCTCGCTCTGCGCGTCTCTCTCGCTCTTTCTCTCCGGCTCTTTCTCTCTCTCGTTCCCGCCCCCCCCCTGCCGAGCGCTCTCTTTCCCTCGGAGCGGCTCCGTGTGCCAGAACCCGTTTCGCAAGCCAGCCAGCCATCCACCCCCCGAGCCCATTCCATCTCCTACCGCCCCCTCCCCCTCCCCCCCTCGGCTATCTGCGCCGTACCTCCGCCGCCTTTACCTAGCACCTCCTCTCCCTTCATCCAGCGGCAGCATCCGACAACTTCTCTCTGCGTAGCGGAAGAGAGGCAGGCGCGGGGGCGCCGACCAAGTGGGAGAGAGAGAGAGTGGGAGCCGAGAGAACCTCGAGCTATCTCCGAAATGATCCCCTACATTCTAGTGGCGTGGCAGCTATATCCTTGGGGGTCGACTCTCGGCGAGAGAAGGCCGCGCCGTGGAGAGGGAGGGTAGCTACGAACGAGAAAATAAGAGATTCCCAGGCGCTCGCTCTCGCCCCTATACGAGTTACGAATTGCGAATTGCGAATTACGAATCAGAGCGGCCGGGCTTACCGCCCGCTCGCTATCGCACCGCTCCCCGAGGGTTAATTTCGGGTTTTCCCGCGCGCTCTCTCTCTCTCGCCTGCTCGGACTTATCCGTATTTTTTTTCCTCTTTTTTGCGAGGGAGCAAAGCGACGCGGAGACGCGCGAGGCGAGAAACGAAGCCAGTGGGCTAAATCGACATACGCTCGATGGAGAGTCACGGTGGTTTAACGACGATAATGTGGTCATTGTGCGAGCGCCGCCGAGTGACGGAGGGTCGCGCGAGGGTGGCTTTAATCGATGCCCTCGCGCCTCTCGAGCGCGACGCGCGTACGCGCGCGCCGATGTCTTCATTACTCGCGCCGGCGCTCGGCTTTTAAACCCGACGACTAGGCGCTGTTTACTGGCGGGGAAAAAGGGACGGGTGGTGCGAGAGGCTCGGACAAGGCGTGAAATTACGTAGACACGTGTCTGTGGTTCACTTAATCTCGTATATTTCTTTTTTTTTCACGAGGTCCATGCGCAAATCTCTTTTTAAATACAGCGTTTTTCATATATTATAATCAATGGTACATCACTGGAATCGTGTGGCTCGATAAATACATTTTACATTACAATACGACATAATCTCTCTACGTCAGCTATGAAGTCGGAGCGCGTCGCCCATCTCCCGATGCTTAAACCATCTTCTCCTCCGTGTTCGCCCGTCCGTCGAAGTGCCGTCGTAATTACAAGAAGAGTCCGCTCGCCGCGGCTGGCGGCCGGCAGCGACCGCATCGGCCCTCGCGGCGTCTTAGTCGTTAGGCTTCTCCTCGCTTCGTATATTACAGTCATTATTTACAAGAGAGTCGATGCTGAAGCTGCAGCGCGGCGCCGTCGCCGTTGGTGGCGGCGGCGGCGGGGGCGGCGGCGGCGGAGGCGATCCTCAGGAGTCGTTGCCGGCGGAGGCGACGGGGCTCGCGGACACGGGCGGGCGCAGCCGCTCGGTGAGCGCCAGCATGACCTGGCAGTGCAGCTGCTGGATGGTCGCCAGCAGATTGAGATTCGTGTCGATGAGGCCGGCGGCCGGCGAGAAGCCTCGCTGCTCGTCGTCGGCCTCGCTCTCGCTTTCGCTGCTGCTCTCGCTGGCCGCCGCCGGCGTCGTCGTTGTCTCGCTTTTTACGGTGGTCGCCGGCTGTTGCGGTGGCGGTGTCGACGGCGTCTTGACTTCCGCCTCCTTCTGGACCGCCTGACTCTCCTCGGCGCCGACTGGTGCGGCGGAGGGTTCGGGCCTCTGTTGGACGCTCGGGCCGACGGGCAGGCTGTAATCGATGGGCGCGCACTTGTTGGTCTCGCCGCCGGGGCTCCAGGAGCGGGGCTGACTCGACGCTGCCAGAGGCGAGGGCGTCGATCTGCGGACGTGGTCGTCCGGCAGCATGCGCAGCTTGCGGGGGTGGCAGCTGCCGCTCGTCGTTGTCGTCGTCGTCGTTGTCAGCGAGACGCTGCTGTGCTCCGTGGTCAACGCGCTGCTCGTTGTGGACGTCGTTGTCTCGGTCGAGGCCGCCGCGCTGGTCGGAGTGGGCGTTCGGGTCAGCGGCTCCGGCTCCGGGATGTGCTGCACTATCGCCGTGGCGATGGGGTAGGGCGGCCTTCTCACGATCGGGTCCTTTCTCAGCAGATTCGTTATGCTGAGCGGGTTGTACTTCTCGTCTCTGATTTTGTTTTTGACTACGTTGCTGGCGCTGCTGCCGCTGCATTCCGTTGTGCTTTTCATCTCGCTGTTAGCGCAGCTCGTAGTAGTGTTCACCGGTGTGGTAGCGCTAGTCGTCGCGCTGGTCGTTTCAACGGGCGACTCTGTGTCTGCGTTCTTTGGCTCTTGCTTCTCCTGCTGCTGCTTTTCCTGCGGCTTCTCCAGCTTTTCCTCGCACTTTTCCTCATCGCCGCTCTTGCTCTCGGGCGGATGACTGTTCTCCCGCGACCTCTCGCTGCTGCTGCCCTCGGAAGTGGCGGTGGCCTCGCTGGACGTAACCGTGGCAGGCACTGGACTCGGCGGCTTCTCCGAGATGCTCGGCGGAGTGACTGGCGGCGCCGGCGGTGTCGGGGTGCTCACGTTCAGGCTGGTGGGGCTGGGCGTCCGTGGCCGCCGCTGGCACTCCGTGCAGCCCAGCAGGAAGCGCGTGACCGCCTCGCGCGGCAGAAACGCGTACGTCTCGGTGATCTGAAAGCAAAAACAAGAGAACACGCACTTTAGCGACTCTCTCGACAGCGATTCTGCGGCGCGACTCAATTCCTACTGCGATTGCGAGGAGAGAAAATGCGCGTCGGGGTAATTCGATGAGTATTACTCTGGGGGGGCTCTGAAACTGGCGGCGGTGAATGTATAAGGGGTGGCGCCGGTCGAGACGGGGCCTTCCTACGAACTTTCGACGTGACTCGTTGGCAAAGTTTCGCCCTACCCTCCCCCCGGCCATAGCGTCTAAAACCATTAATGCGGAAGCAGTCTCGCTTTCGCGGGCTCGCTTCTTTCCGGGGCGATGTCAACGCATAATTATTATATCAAGTTTGATGAGAAAAAGTGAAAAGGAATTAGCTTTGCATAATAGCGATGAAACTAATTGCAATTGATTAAGGCGAAACAAAACGCGATTTTCATTAGTGCTCGGTGAAAAATTTACCGTTTCCGCTTCAGTAGAAAAAGCCGGATATAATCAGACGCCGAAATTTCAATTACGCTGAATAACCCAACTCGTCTACCCTCCGCCGTGAAAAAAAAGACGCCCGAAGGGGGAAGGAGCACGAGCGAGGAGCGACGCCGCCCCATAATAATTTTAATAACCGTAATAACTCGAATAATCAGAGTGTAAATTCAATAATTTCGAGGGTTTGATTAGCGCGCGCGGCGCGCGGGAGTTTGCAATGCAGATTCTGATTTCCGCCGAGAAGACGAGCGCGACGATTGGCAGAGCAGGCGTTGCGGGCCGCGTTTACAGTATACACGCTCGCGGGGGTGGCGCGAGATTCTCCGGGGGAATCTGCCGGGGGGCGAGGAGAGCGCGGCGAGGGGTAACCGGCAAAGGGGGAGGAGGGGAGCGGAGAAGATCCTCGGAGCTCGATGAATTGCGCGCGCCCGTGTAACGCGCGCGACGACTTAACGTAAAACAGTTTGAGCGGAGCGCGCGGGCGCCCGCTCGAGTGTGTGAGTAAGCAGCCAATGTGCAACAAGTGTCCTGAGGTTTTGAATCACAAGCAGATCGCGTCGCGCGCCACCGAGAAAGAGGGAGAAAGCGAGGGAGATCGAGAGACCGAGAGAAAGCGCGAGAGAGAGGGAAACGCGAGATGCCGGGAGATACGCGGCGGACGAGCAGTCGGATAAACGGATAATCGAGGAAAATGAAAACACGCGAAATTGAGATTCACTCGTTGAGTAAACCGCGCGTCGGCAGCGTTAGCTTTTCTCTTTATCTTTGGGCTCTTTTTCGTTAGTGCGCTTGAGTGGTTTTGCGGTTTCTTGAGAGGAATGTAGTCCGCGCCTTTTCAAGGGGATACTCACGGTTCTGTAGGTGCGCTTTTGACCGGCGTGCTTTCCAGGACGACCCTCGAGGTCGACGTGAACGGCGTGGATAATGTCGAAGAAGTTTTCCACGATGGCCACCTTTTTGTAAACTCTACCGGGCGGTATCGTTCCTTCTGCTCCATTTAGAGCCTAAAACAAAAAACGTCAAGAAATAAGTTTCAATTTTTTTTTCTAATTTCTTTTCTTAAAAACAAGATTCTTATATTTATCGAGATCGCATGCGGGGGTGGTTAGACAAGTGCGCCATCTGTTACAGGGTGGGTGTATCTATATGCGGTGGTAGTTACCGACGTGAGAGCACAGGAACTGTTTCTACGTTACCGACATCAGAAAATTCATCCCCTAAGTTAGTGTCTCCGGATAACGTGAAAGGAACGACATATGGTAACAGTACCGACATCCTGGAAATCGGTAATGTCGATTTCTACACGTCGGTAATGCAATCTCCTACTCCTATTACTTATGCAACTTTCTGATTTAACAACTAGTGCAATATACATGGGAAAATGTGTTTTCTCTTAAACAAGTAACTAGTCAATTTTTACATTTTTCAATCCCCCCTTCAGATATTTTCATATTTTCCGATGATTCTAATAGTAAGAGAAAAAAGTTCATTTGCGCAAACCACGAGATTCAATAAGGAAGGGAAGGCAAAGGCCCGAAATCACGGCACGCTATAAAGAACGAATCGCGGCGGTCTCGGAATTCCAATCACGCGCTCACATCGGAGTCGGGTAATCGGTAGGCCAACGGCTCGGAACTAACAGCCGGTAAGCCGCCGGCCGGGGGGACGGAGGAGGGCTGGCCGAGAGCCGCAATCACGGTCGGAGCTCGAGTGGTCGCGCGGCGAGCCCCGCGTCGCGGCCGGCCCGTGTTTACGGTCGCGAGGCGCGGAGAGTCCGCGGGTCCCGCGGCGGGACGGCCGCGCATGCGCGACATTATCGTATTTCCCTATAAACACCTGTTGAAGGGCCCCGGAGTCGCGCTCGTGGGGTAACCGGGAGCCGGTGCTTGCTCTTTGATTAGGGGATTGTGGTCAGGCGCGTCGATCCTCCGTATATACGCGGGGGGAGGCCGGCATTGTTTTCCATTAGCCGGCGCAGCTCGGAAGCTCCTCGTCGCGCTTAAATCCTTCCGCGCGACCGTCGCCTATACCCACCGCTCATCGATTTTCCTCTCGCGTTTCAACCGCCTCCCCCACCCCCTTTTAATTCTCGATCGCTCGCCGTCGAATTATATATATATATATATCGCCCGCCAGACGGCACCTCCGCTCGCCCGTTATGCGCTTATCAATATTATCTCGGACTTGAACCGCGGCGAGAGAGCGGATCATCCCCCATTGTGCGATATTAAACGAACTGCAAGAAATTAATCCTCGCGGGTGGACGTGATTCGGACCCCGGCGATAATGAAGTCTCGCTCGCCGCCGCGCCGCGGTAATTGATGGCCGGCTGCGGGGCGGGGGCTAAAAGCGCGCGCGCCCGCTCGGCAACTTTTAACCAGCTTAGCTCGATTTTTTCTGAAATTTCACGAGGCGCCGAGCGCGCGCGTCCGGAAAAAAAATCGATACGCCAGCCGCGCGCCTTTGTCGCGCCGCACGAGTGCACCGGAAGCGGGGAGCGCCGGCCCCCCCGGAGGGAAAGGGTGAGCGCGCGCGCCTATTTACGGCTTACGCGCGCCGAGGGCTTTGACGCACCGGGCGAATCCGTGCACGCAGCGCGCTTACGTGCGTATACGGTGCATACTTATATATGTGTCTGTAGGTGTGCATATATATATACACGCGTGTGCACGCGCGACGACGCCTCGTTCGGCCGAGGCTCTCTCCTCCCCCCCTCGGCAGGCAGGCGCCGCGCAACCTCGGGGCTCTACGGGCTCCCGCCTGTAATTCAAATGGCACGTCTAACGAGCTCCTCGTCTTGCGCCGCTGGAAGACCGAATTAGCGCCGCTCCCGTTTTTCACGCGGCTTTCGGCCGTGCCCGCTTCGACGAATGTAATTATTTCCTAATTATGTGTTTATAAATTTTTTTTTTTAGCGCTACCTTGTAAATTATTCGTTTCGCGCGTTTTATTTAAAAGGTTCGCTCGCGCTGATACATCGCCACGAAAATTGAGGTGGATTTAATTAAAAATAAAAGTTGTACATTATTTTTAGATTTTTGAGTGACGCAGTGCGAGTTTACCGAGTTTCATGCGGTAATTGATTTTATTCACGAAATATACAGTTTTTGAAACTGCGCGCGTTCAAAAATATCCGTCGACCAATCAATTTTCCACGCTGACATTGTGCCGTCGTTTTTTTTTTTTTATTAAAAAATTAAATAATAAACCGTTGGAACACAAAATTATTTTACAATATTTTTAAACTATCAAAGCGAAAAAGAGAAATTAAATGCAGGCTGCAACTTCGTTAGAGCAAGTGCGAAAATCTTATCATCGCGCCGATAACTCTCTCGCTTCAACGGATAAGGAGAAGCCATTATTAACGCAAAATATTGATCCGCCGATAAGCCTATCAGCAACTAAAGAGCGAGCCGGGTCCGCACGCCCTCGCACCCACCGTCGAGTCGCTCAATTCTCGCGTAAAGTCGCGGTACCACTTCGCCGCCGCCCGATTAGCATACGCGCCCGCCTCGATTGATTTCGTCAAAGTCCACGGAATAAAAAAAGAGAGACACCGCGGATCGATGCCTTGGCTCGCCGGAGGGGAAAACAGAGTCGTCGCGCTCGCTTAGCCGGCGTTTAGCGAGATTTATGGGGCATCGTTAGGAGATTATGGAGATCCGTCTTCCGGCGTCGCTCGGGCCACTTGGCGGCTCGCGCATATGCGCGCGCGATAGCATCTCCCCCGAGCGCCGCCGCCGTCGCCTCCATTGTGTCCATCTGCGCGACGCGCACGCACACTTGCGCGATTGGCCGCGCGGGCCCGAGAGATCCTCCGCCGCGATAAAATCGTTTGCCGCGGCGGCCGCGATCGATCGCCCCCACGGGCGTGCCCGGCTTTCGCGCCGCGCGGTTCCCGACCGTGTAATCGGCGATCGCGCGCCGCCCGAGATACGACTCCTCCTTTTTTATTCCCGCGTACGCAATACGAGGCGAGGGAAAAAAGTAAGGAGAGGAGAGCACCTCGAGGTCGCGCGACCGCTAAAAATAGGTCAGCGCGAATATTTCGAACGCGTCGGTTCGGCGCTAATAAGCCCGTCGGTGTATGAGCGTTCTCGTTATAACCCCGCGCGCGCGAAAGCCGGAGAGAGAGAGGAGGAAAAAAAAGGAGCGAGCCAACGACGCGGAGCTTTTGTTGGCGGCGGAAAAGAGAGGTCGTAAACTCTCCCGCCGGGGGATTTTCGCAGGCGAGTGCGCGCGCGCTCCGGATCCATCCTCGGCTCGGGCCATCGGGCCGCGTTGATTGGGTTAGTTTCGACGCTCGTGCGAGCGGAGCCGGGCAAACAAAGGAGTTCGGCGCCCGCGAGGAGGAGGCGCGAGGAAAAATGCGAGAGAGAGCGAGAGAGGGAGCGGGAGTGGGAGCGAGTCGGACCACCCAGTAGCCATTTAGATAAACGACCAGACCCCGTTGAGTGCTGCGGGACGCTGTCAGCCGGTCGAGCTGCTTTAATACCCATATAGCTCCGGTGTCCCCCGCCGCTCGCCGCGCCCGTGTATTATGCACGTGTGTGGAAGAGCGCGGGCGTGCGCGCCAGCGCCCGACGGCTTGCGTGTCGAGCCGGACGAGAAAGAATGGGATGCCGAAACGGGACGATTTCATGATCGAACGCGGCCCGAGCGAGCTGTTGGACGAGTCCCAGGCACAGCATTATATACGGGACGATTCACTTTTTCTTCGCGCTCTTTTCCACGGCCGAAGTCTTTATAATAAAGCTTTCGAGAATACAATCGAGGGAGAACTAAATTTCATCAAATTTTTTAGGCACAGTAAATCTGACAAAATGTATAAACAGAATCCGTTGAAATTAGGTCAATTGTAGATAGATTGAATTTTAAAAATTCGATTTACTGCAGGCCATTCGAATAAAATTTAAAATCGATTCGCGCGAGCTTAAAGCGCGCCTCCGCTCGCGCCTGGCAGCGGGCGTAAATTTCACTCTCTCCTCGCTCGCGCGCGCTCCGATGAAACGAGGCATCAAAAGGCGAAATCAATTCATCGTCGAAGCGCTCGGGCGCGGAGTGAGAAAGGAGGAGGAGCCCACTGAAAGCGAGCGAGGCCCGCGGCGCAATTAAGTCGGCCGAGAGGCGCGCGGCCCGGAGCCGCTCGATGTAAATATATGAAATGGCTCGGGCGGGCGATATCCCGAAAGCCGGCGAGCAGAAGGCGGAGGGGGCCGGGGGAGATGGACGGATAGGCCAGGCCCGATAGTCTATTATCGGCAACCGATAATGCGACGGCGCTTATCGGTCGGCCGCGCGACGCCGCCGGAGCGGGATGATGCGCGGGCGGCGCGCTACGTCAATTTGCCGCGGCGAAATAGCGCGAATTCCCGTCGCGAGCCGCTGCAATTTCGGCGATGCGATCCCCCGCGCCCGAGAGCTACGGGGGGAGGGAGGGACCGAGCCGGAGGAGGTCGCGATATTCGGGAAAATTTTTTCCCGCCCGGAGAAATAGCGATATCTCGGTCGCGCGGCCGAGCGGAATCGATACGCGCGGCGAGTCCGACGACCCGCCGCGGCGGAAGCCGAGCCACCGGCTTCTCTGCTCTCCCTTCGGCGCGCAAAAAGCGCCCGAGACACTTCGATGCCACCCCCCTCCCGCCAACTCCGACGCCGCCGCCGCTACTCTGGCCCGATTGCGGAACGGGCAAAAACTTTTTCCCCCGCGCGGCTCTTTTCCGCCTCTAAAGAGCTGCGGCGCGAAAAAAGCCGGCGTCCCGCCGCGGCGTAACGACGTCGTTAGAGCGAGCGATCCGCAACCTGCGCGCGGCCGAAATTAGCCCCTCCACCCACCGGAGCCGCGATAATAATTCCGGAGCACCTATATACGCGGCCCGCGGCGAGGCGGACTTCCACGTACGCATTACCGGCTGACGCTCCCGGGGAACGGGACTGCGTGCGGCGAGAAATCCGCGGCCGGAGCACCGACATTATACGCACGAGGGCCGGGGTTTAGGTCCGACGGCAGGCCTAAACTGAATAAATTATTGCGTCCTCCTCCTCCTCCCGCGCGTTCCTCTCGCAGGAGCATATCGGGAGGGAGCGGCGGCCCGGGAAGGAGGGAGCTTACTGGGAATCGCTGCGGGCGATTGCTCTCCTCCGTCTCCCGCTCCGTCTCGGCCGCCTCGCCTCTCGTTTTATTGCGATTCTTTCAATACCCCTCGCGACAGCCGCGCCGGGAGGGGGAGCTCGCCCCCGACGTTTCGGACGGACGGAAATAGCGGAGAGGCCCTCGCTCGTTCTCCCTTGCCACCTCGCTCTTACGATTTTTCGCCGCGACGCGCGTATCGCGGGGATCATCGCGATGCGGTCGCCCGCGAGATGGATATCCGCGCGGACTCTGGGGCCGGGGGACTCGCTTTGCGCGCGGGACGGCCGGTAACGCCCGCGGAGGCATCTCAAAACTTTCTCGGGCGCGAGCGTGCGAACGCGGCTCGACTCGAAATCTTTCCGGGAAGTGGGAGGCGTCCCGGGGGCTCCGCAGAAGCACGAGATAAAGAGGGCCGGGATGCCTTCCCGCTGGACTTTTAATTGGCGCTCCGCGCGCGTATTCATTCGGGCCGCCGGGCGTTTTGTTCCCATTCGGCTCGCTGGAACTCCTTCGCCGAGGTAAACGCGGTCGGGCAAAAGTTCGGTATACACCGGAAAAATCTCGATAGGGATTTCCACGGCGCGACTGGCACGCACAATGCCGCGGCGGCGCCGACCGCGTGGGCGGGAGGGGGAGGCCTTGCGCGCGAGCATTGAATTCGCAGCCGCTACGTCGTACTCCATCCGGGCGTCGCGGTAATGGCACGCTCGCGGCACACCTCCCTCTCCTCGCAGTTATCGACACGTTTCACGCCGCGCGAAATTCTCGTTTGCGAGGGGTTTTTAATTATTTTTTTTTTATCCCCGCTTATTTTCTCGGTGTTTTTTCGCGCGTCGGCGTAACGCAGATATTCGAAAGCTCAGCCGCGGCGTTACAGCGGAGCGGTATGTGCGCGTACCCGAGTTTTGACGTGTCTATTTGGCTTAATGCTAGAGTTCGACTGCGCGATGCGGAGCGGGCGCTCCGGCGAGGGAGGGTGGGGAGACCACGACGTCTGGGAAGTTGGCATTAATCTACTAATGATATACAATTCCGAAGGCGGGGTGGGGATCGCCGGGCCCGGCGCTACGGGCTTATCTTAAATGAATGTAAATTACACGCGCGCACGCATGTGCGCCGAGCACAAAGAGCCGGGAGACTCTCGTACGTGTGTTCGTGTGTCCGTGCTCGCGCGCCAGCGAGCGGAGCAGCGCCTCGGATGCGACGTGTGCGCTCGAGAGGCGGCGGAGGCGGGGGGGAGGCTTAAGTCGGCGTGTCGGCGGCGGTAAATACGTTTGCTGCACGGCTGACTCGAGGGGGGCTTTGTTAGCCGTCGCCGGCCGGTCCGGAGTTTCGGACACCCGGCGGAAACGGACGAAGGTGCCGAGACGCGACGGTGTCGATTAATGGTCGGCGCGAGCGAGTATGGGCCGCTTTAACGCGCGCGCGGATAGACGTTACTGAGCAAAGAGAAGGTCATTAGCGCTCGGGCCGGGGAAAAATCGAATCGTGCTTGTATAGGGACCTCGGCGCGGGGGAGACGGGAGGGGGCAGAGCGCGGGGGAGGGTCGGCTAAAGCAAACAGAAATCCGAGACGGCGCGAGCGAGCAGACGGGCTGTTGACTGCGGATCGCCACCCTCTTGGCTTCCGCGGCGGTGAGGCCTCGCTGGAGGAAACGCGAGCCCTTTTCAACAATGGAAGCCCCTTCGCTGCCCGAGAGAGCCTTCCTTCGCGCGACGTCCCGCCGCCTCCTCCTCCTCCTGCGACCTGACCCCGCAGCGGCAATCTCGCCGGCCCATCTCTGACTCTCGAGGCCTAGCTCGCTCTCTCTCCTTCACTGATCGAGCTATTTATAAGCGGAGATATCGCCTGGGCAGGGAGTCCAAGTTTCGCGACGGCATTATTGAGAGAAGGGTTGCGTTTTCGAGGGGAACGGTCGACTTAATCGTAGATCACTAGATAGGGCATTTAGCCGTCCTAATTTTTCCTCTCGCGTTCAAGCGTTTGCGAGAATTTCAGAAAATATCCGTTGCACAATTACAGTAAAGAAATTTTATTATTGTGAGTCAAATTACACGTTTGCCCACGGACGATCAAAACAGCGATAGCTGCGTGAGTAATCGTTTGATCTTTTAGATCGAAATCGCACAGTCCGCTAGTTCCCAGTACACCGGAGCGCAAAGGCGACCGCTTCGTCGCCTATGATTTCCAGAGACACGCGGCCCGGGCCGGACCCTCTCATCGGGCCTCTCGCTCACGTACGGTCGGAGAGAGATGGTTAATTAGGATGTTTATTTTCGAACGAGCCGGAAAAAAAAGGAGGCGAGCCGAGAAGACGGGCGCGTCGACGAGGTAGGAGCGGCGGCCGAGCGAGAAAGGATTAGTGGGTAGGAAGAGAGCAGCGAGCGAGAGGGAAAGAGAGAAGAGGGAGAAGAGGAGAGGCGCGCGGAAGCCGCGAAGTGAGCGTCGCTTGGTCGGCTCATTGATCAGCGATGCCATTACGTCGCGGTAGTCAGGTTTGAAAGGCGATAATAATCTCGGCTCGGCGGCGGCTCTGCTGCAGCGTCATGCGAGGCCGATATAGACACGAAAGAGCCCACACCGCCGCGCGGAGATGGAGATTACTGTAACGGGGGAGCCACCGTCGCCGCCGGCCCCGAGAGCCCCGGAGCGAACCGAGAGATCTCCGAGCGTTTTATCGCGCGGTCTAATTTCTTTGGGTTCTCCGCGTCTTTTTTTTTTCTTTACTTCTCTCTCGCTTTCGCTCTTCTCGTCTTGCCGGCGCGAGGAAATCGCGTAAGTGCGCGCTGGATTTGAAAAATTGATCATCTCGATGACTGCTGATAAGGGACCCGTGTCAAAGCCTGAGTAATTTATAATTTCCGTTGTGTCATTTTGAGGGAGAATTGAATTTAATTGTTAACAGCTGTTAAAAGACGTCCGGGTTTCTTTGGGTTGGAAAAATGAATTTTAAATTTTAACACTTTTAAGATTTTGTTTAACATTACTACCCTTCTTTTTTTAATCTTTAAAAGCAAAAATTTGCTATCTTCAAGAGTTTGTTAACTGAAACGCAATAATTTATGCTCTCTGTTTATAGTTCTTAAAAAAAAAAAAGAAAAAAGCAAGAAAAAAGTTGCTCCATTTCCGCAGCGAGTTTAATTCCAGCGCTTTTCGAAATTCGAAAATTTTTCCCAGAAAGAAAAAACGCAGCGGAAGTGTCGCGCGTCGAGGAGGTACCGAAGCGAGCTGTGCGAACGGGGCCGACGCACTCGGCGGCGGCGGTGGCGTCGATGACGGAGGAAGCGGAAAAAGTTGCGGCCCGCTCGAGGAGGAAGTCTCGGAGCGATAGCTCTCGGGCCTCCCGTGCCGAGCGCCTCGATGTAATTTCAGCGATGCTCCTTTCCTCGGCGGGACGCGCTCATTCCACTTTTCTCAACTTCTCTAATTTTTTCCCCGTTCCTTTTAACGCCGCCGCCGCGAGAGAGTTTACGCCGCTGAAGATAATAAGCTTTCCACGGGCGCGCGCGCGCGAATCGCCTTTTTGCTTTCTCGCCCGAGAGAAAGCCCGGCGCATTTTTCTTCCGGCGCGAGGCGAACGGAACTTTTTAATTCGTTTCGACCGCGGCATCGATTGCGTCGGTGGCGCGCGCGCGGCAAAGGAAGATAACGCGCCCGCAGCGGGGCGGCGGAGGACGACAGGAAGAAGGAGGGGATGGAGCTCGGGAGGGAGGGAGAGAGAAAAGAGAGGAAGCCGGGTGTCGGTGTCCGGGCGGCTGAATCTAATTTCACGCGAAACCTCGCACCTACGGCCCATTACATCGGCGCTGCCTGCGAATCCGCGAACCTGTTTCATTAGATTACCCGCGCCCGCTCGCTCTTTGTCCCCGCAGCGCAGACGCGCGTCTATTCATCTCTTTCCATTATCTCGGCCGCCTCGCCTCTCGCGCGCCCGCAGCCGTGTCTTTTTAAAACCCCGCGTACACACCGCTGCGCTCTTCGTGTTTTAGCCGGGCCGTCCTCCCCCCGGCCTGTATCATGCCGCCGGTGCACGAGCGGATTCCGCGACCCTCCAATTATACAGCCGTGGCCCGGCAGCGCTCGTGCTCGCTCTCTCTCCCTTCCTCCCGCTTTTAATTTGAATATTGCCTCCGCTCGTTCGACGCTATCTCTCGTTCGTATTACAGGCTTAAATTACGTTATTAATTCCGTAATTATTCTTATCAATTAATTTATGTGCGGTCCCGCCGCTTTCCGGCTACTCCCCGCGCGATGCCCCGGCGACTACCTCCCCGGAAGATTTATGCATTTTAGAAAATAATTGGTTCCGATAAAAAAAGGAGTGCACGCGGGAGGTAAAAAATAAGGACGATATTCGCCAAACAAGCGGACGATCGATCGGAGCAGAGCTCGCTGGAATTTGCCGCGCGCTCAATTTGGAATTCGAGCCGCGCGTTATGCAATCATTACATAAAGTCCCACCCACATCTATCCGATAATTCGCTTAATCAAACCCATAAATTAATCCGCGGCGAGGCCGGGGCGAAGTCAGCGACCGCCGCTGAAAAAGCGCAATCCGCCGGAGGCTCGGCGGGCGCGGGGAGGAGGACGCGCGGGCGAATTAGCATCGGCACTCCGCAGGAGAGCGAGACCGAGAGAGAAGGAGGGGGACAGAGACGGCGAAACAGCGTCCAAGTTCGTCGGGTTTTAATCGGGGCCGCGGCCCGTCCCGCCGGCGTCGGCCGGGCGCTTTACTGCTTTCCATCGCGCGCGCCACGGGCTGCCGAGAGAGCTATATAGCGCGGCGGCGCGGCGCGTCGGGAAATTAACGAGTTTTGAGGTCGAGCGAGCTCGCGAGTAGCTGCACCGGCGCAGCGGGATTGCATAATTTCGAGCGACGAGGCTGCCTCGCGAGGAGAGAGATTTCCATAACGGATTCGCTCGCAGCGATAATCGCGCGGGGCACACGCGGCTTTTCCAAGAAGCCGAGACCCGCCGCCGACAGGCCGTCGCTCTTCCTTCCTGGGCGTTTTGTCCTTTCGCGAGTCCCGGCTCCTCCATTTTCAAACCGCGCGAGGAGATAACGCGGCAGCGCGATTGGCTCGTCCGTAATCGGAGGATCTTCCCTTTCGGTCCGGTTCTTTTTAATTTCTGCTTCGAACGATCGGGGCACGCGCGGTAGGCGCAGCCAGTCGCGCGCGAACAAGGACAAAACGATCGGAAAGTCGGAAGCTCGAGGTGCGGGCTTGCAGCGTCGGGTGAAAAAAGCTCGGCGAAGGGTCCTCGAGCGTAGGAAGAAAGGGGGACTCGATACGTATCGCGCATCCACTTCCGTACATGTGTACACGCGCTAGGCTCGGCGGGGGAAGGAGCGGGACGGAGCGAGAAGAAAGAGACGGCGATAGGGATCATGGAGGCCGGCGTGCTCTATCGCTCTGTCATCTCGCGGCGCGGCGCATCTCCAGCCGGCCCCTCTAACAATCTCCTCGGCTGGCGACAGCCCGAGCGCGCGCGCGAGAGAAAGAGAAGAGCCCGCCGCGGGAGGAGGATCGAGACGAAAAGGCCGCCGCCGCCGCGGCTGCCGCTGCACGTGTGTGCGCGCGCGAAAGAGGGAAGCGGGGGATCTATTTTTGCTTTGGGTGTGGGGCGAGGGCGAGCGCGGGATAGAGCGCGGGAGAGCGAGAGAGAGCGAGCCCCGGCCGTGTGTTGGCGGGACAAAAAGCCCGCGGCCCTCCTCGCTCTTTCTCTCCTCCCGGGGCTTTTTTGCTCGCTTTGCGCGCGCCTCTTTTTACGCTGCGGCGCTCTCTTGCCTCGAGCCGCCGCTCTCTGCGGGCCCTCGGCTCTGGCTCGCTCCTCTCCCTCCTTTCGCCGCTGGGCTCGCGCACCGAGGGAGCGAGAAGGAAGAGCCGGGGCTCCCTTGGCGGCGCGGTGGCCCGCTACTAATTGCCGCCGGCCGCTTCTGGCATCGCCGCCGCCGCTCTCCTCGGGATCGCCCGCGCTCCCCGCTCCACCACCGCCGGCCGATGCAGCGCGCGCGAGCGCAAATTTACGCAGGAATGCAGCAACGCGCGCTTCGTTCGACGTTAACGAACATCGCGCGGCCGGGGAGGTGGGGACGGAGGTTGCACGCTTGACCAGCCTTGGGATTGTTATGGGATTTCTCATTTCAGCCGGGAGATTTACTTGTTGCGCCGCGGCCGAGGCTGCGCTGCACCGGCGACGCGCTTTTTTTAGACTTGTTTTTCCGCGAGTGGGGCCCCGGGGCTCGTTAAAAGACGCGCCGCGATAACGGGGTCTCGCGCGAGCGCTGTCACTTTCCAGTCACGCCGCGCGCCGTTCCAGATCGTTGTCGCGGCCGCCGTCCGCCGCGTCACTCGCGGCCGACGCGAATTTTCGCGCGGATCCGCTTCTTTTTCGCACAGCCATCTGCCACCGAATCCTTTCCATTTTCCGCTGCGAGCAAAAGTGGCTACCGGGAAAAACTTTTCGCTCGCGCGATTAGTCGCCGGCTTGATTGCTCCGAAGTTTATTGTGCATATAATTTTCACTCCGTAATTTCCGAAGGTCGACAATGAATCACGCTCGGCAAGTAGCGAAAAAAACGGAGTAGGAGAAAAAAACAGTGCCACGAGCAAACGAACTAACGGTAGCGCGCGATCGCGTGGAGCGCGCGAGAGAGGGAAAAAAAGCAGCGGGAAACGCTTCTAACAACCGCGGAAAACTTGGTCACAAAGGAGCGGTCGTCCGACAAAGCGCCGTCCGCGGAGTCTTCCTTATTTTTACACGGCACTTCGGGCGGTTTTGTAAAAGTGGCGCGGCGGGCCTCCACTCGAAGACGACTCTTTTGTCGAAAGTCCTGGCCTCGCGCGCATCTAGGCCAAGTCGATCCGGCGGCCGGCCGCCGGTACGCCCTGCCGTCGGATTTTCCGAGAGCCGCCTTTTCCGCTCGCTCGGCCTTGGCCAGCTCGCGGTAACGAGGGAGTCGGCTCGGGGGCCCTCCCCGATAAAGCGCCGGCTCCTCGGCCCATTAGCTCGTCTCCGGGCGCTGCTTATATATACCTGCGCAGCGGCTTCTTCCTTCTCTCCGCTCGAGCGTTCCTCCTCTTTTTTTTCGGAGCGCGAGAGAGCCCGACGATTAACGCGCGCGAGCGAGCGACCACCGCCGACTTGTCGTGCGGGACGCGTACGTGCGGTCGCCTCGCGCTTACTAATTTCGCGGGACTCGCGACCTCAATCAGCGATCCGGCCTTTTTGCCGCCGCGAAATTACACGCTCGGCGCGCGGCTCTCGTTTTATCCCCCTCGGCCTTGTTGGTTAGCGCGAAAACGCCGTTTGACTGACGGAGTGGAAGGATGCCTGCAATTCTTTTTTCCCTTTTCTTCAGAACGCGAGGGGGACAATTATTTTTTCGAACGAGAGACGTACAAAGGATATGCAAAAAAAATTTCAATCGCCCGGGCTTTCTTGGAAGTGTCGGAGTTATTAAGTAATCGGAGGCACGCCGGACAAAGATCGCCGACGCTGGCTTTATCTCGAGCTGCACGGGGCCCGATAAAAAAGAACGCGCGCGCCGTTGATTCATCCGCGAGCGCTCGAAGCTTAAAATATTTACGGCGTCTCTCGCCTCCCCGGCATTCATTAATCAAAAAGCAGCGAGGCGCGGAGAGGGGAAAAAGGATCTCCCCCAGCAGGAGAGAAGAAAAAAAGAGGCGGCGGCGGCGGCGGCGTCGTCGCGCGACTGAAAAGGAAAATCGTCGCCGGCGCTCGTCGCGAGGACGTTTTATATGGTCGGCCGAGCTTGGCGGCATATTCCGTGGAAAAATGCGGCGAGCGGACGCGCGCGGCGTGCTCGCGGCTGCGAACGAGGCGTATACTTGTACGGGACCTTATGCTCGCGGGACGACGATCAATGACAAGTTCTCGCTCGCTCGCCTCGTCCGCCTTCCTCTCTCAATCAAGATACGCCGGGGGAGAGCGAGAGGGAGAGCGGGAGAGCGGCGGGAAAGGGAAGAGGCTTAGCGCCGCATCGACGCACAGACACTCACGCGCGGAATCCGAAAAAGTAGAAAAGACGTCAATGGTAAAACTGGGAGATGAGCGGGAGGGAGCGAGCGAGCGGGGCTCTCCGGCGGCATCGGCAGCCGGCAGACGGAGAGAGAATCGGATAATAAAGAAAAAGGCCCGTCGAGTGGAAGAAAGAGGCGAGCGAGGGAGCGAGAACGCCGGGGAGATAAACAGGAGAGAGGAAGCGAGAGGCGCAGCGCTTACGGAATTTCAGAGGAGGGAGGCGGCGGCGGCGGCAGAGGCAGAGAGGAGTTGGCTGCCGCTGCCGCCGCTGACTCCATCTCGAGAATTGCGCGCGACGGCAAAGGACGGGAGGCGCCGCTCTCGGCGTGTGCGCGAGCGCGAGAGGGAAAAAGAGCGCGACGACCGCCGGGCTATATACGTATATTCGCCGGGCTCTCGCTCGCTCTCGACGAGTGTAGGGCTGTCTGTGGCTCTGCTTCGGAAAGTGACTAATGACCGGCCGGGCCGCCGAGAGCGGGCTCTCTCTCTTTCTCGCCGCCGCCACGGCCACCGGCCCGTAGCTTGATAGCAGCGCCGTTCCATTCTTATCTCGCGCCTCCTCGCTCGCTCGCCCGCTCCCTCCCTGCCTCCCTCTCGGTCAACCGTGAAAAATGACTGCGGGCCGCTCCCGAGCTCCGCACCTCCGCGTCCTCGTCGCCGTCCCTCTTTATCCTCCCGGCCGCTTCCTCTCGCGCGCGCGCCAGCCAGCCTCGCCGACGTTCCCTCACGAGGCGCTTTACACTAATAAGGAGAGAGGCCCGCCGCGCGAACGGGAATATAATCACTCACGGAGGGAGAGAACGAGGGACCGAGCGAGGGACGGAGGAGGAGAGAGAGACGAGACGAGTCCCGGACCCTCCGCAGATCGCCAATTTTCATCGGGCGTTCTCGCTGCGGGCGCGCGCGGCCACCGCTTTATTCTCGAAAATCGTGCCGGCGATTACTGCGATATTTACGAGTAGTTTGCCTCTAATGAGTCCTGATTCTTCCGCCGTCGATCCCGCGGCCTTTTCCCTCCCCCCACCTTTTTTCCCTCTTTTTCGCCAATTCGCCAGAAATATTCGCAGCGTCGATTTATCATTTTTCCGGTATTTTCGTTCCATCATTTCGCAATGTTTCATCGCGGCAATTACGCCCGTTCGAGGAATAAAGATGGATGGAAATTACGACTGGAATAGACGCGACTGAAAATTTCCGCGCCATTCGCGAAATTAAAAAAAATCAGGTGATAAATTCCTTAAATTTGTTCTCAATCGTCGCTGATTAATTTTATCCGGCAAGTCGTAGACCGCGACGGCGCTTATCTAACTGATTATCGCGATATCCCTCGTACGCTTATTGACCGATTGATCGATCAGTCATTAACCGGGTACCGCGGCGCCTAATCCCGAATCGTTCGCGGAAAAACGAGGAGCGGCAAAAAAAGAAAGAAGCGGAGCGCTCGGTCGGAACGTGCGAATAATAATAATATTCCCGGGCGATTACGCGCTCACGTACACACGCTCGCGCTCCCGTCGTAAATCTCGCCGGCTTGCACGGCAAGTTGGCATTAGCCTCGGCTCCCCTCGTCATTTTTCGCGTCGAGCCATCCGCGCTCGTGCTCGCGCGCACCTCGCGCGTAATTAGGCGTAATGAAGCGGACACCTTATCCGCGCGCGCGGGAGAAAGAGCCGTAAGGCGGCGAAACTCGCGCTCCCGAGGCGAGGCGCGCGTAAGTGTGGCGGCGGCGCAGCTGCAGTCTGTGGCAGACCTGATTAATTCAGCGCGCGCGAGGCGGCGGTATATATACGTACCGAGCGGAGCGGCGCCCGATCCTATGGCCCCCTTTGAAGCGCGTTAACAGCGTCGGCGGCGCATAATAAAATATGCGGGGCTCTGCGCGAGGCGCGCGCGCAAGCACACGTATGTGTGTACACGAGCGGCCCTCGCACACACACGGGAGAGCGGGAGGGAGAGCAACGCACAAAAGGGACCGCGTGAGCATCGATTTTTCGAAGCCAAAGAGCTGCCGACGCTGCTCGACTTGAATTTCGTCACCAGCCGAGGAGAGCAAGTGCCCCGGATTGGAGTGTCTGCGAGGATTATTCGCTGGGTTGCGCACTCGACGCTCGGAAAGAGAGAGAGAGAGGGTAACGATACCTCGATCGTTCGAGGGGTCATTTGGACTTCTGTTCCTTTTTCCCCCCTTTCGGCCGGTTGAAAATTGCTCGCCGGCCTTTTAAATTTCCGACCGAGCTGGCGTTTCAGCAATTTTCTATTTCGAGGTTTCGTGCAAATATAAAGTTTCGTTTTAATGTAAAATAAATTAGGGTGGACGGCTCGCATTAATTGCATGATCTACTTTAGGTCAATTACGCAAAGAGGAGCGGTTCTGAAGTTTCTACCGTTGGACGGCCGACGGCCGCTCAAAAAGCGCTCCACATGGAATTTATCATTTTTTTCGCTGTCCATTTTAACTTCCTTTTCAGAAAACAATAAACTTCAAAAAAGTCCACTTTGCTTTTATGTCGAAACTTCAAAAACGCGTGTGCTTTATTCTACAAAAAAAAAAAAAAAAAAAAAAAACGGAGCAGAGAGAGGAATGTAGCGGCTGATACTGACCTTATTGTGAGGCGGTTGGGTGGGCACGTAAAGCGGCGGATCGAGTCCGGGACTGGTGACGGCATGCCGGCCGATGATCCTGTCGGCGGGCTTGGCCTCGTAGCCCTCGGGCTGTCCGATGTGGAATCCCTTGCTCTTCACCCAGAAGCGGAACTTGCTGTTCTCGGCGCTGTTAACCTCCTCGCCCCTGAGGGTCCTCAGGATCCTCGCGTACTTCTTGATCGTGATCGTCTTGGTCTTGGCGAGGTCGCCGTACGTCTTGATGACCCACGGCTGGTAGGCGGCGAACATCGAGTCGTTGGGGAAGTTCTTGGGCAGGCCCAGAGCCGCGGGCGCCTGACTCGTGCCGGCCTCCTGGGCCCCGGCGGCGGCGCTCGCGCCCTTGGGGCTGTACGAGCCGGCGACGGCGGCCGCAGCGAGGGCCGCGGCGGAGAACGACAGCGGCAGCTTGGGGTCCGGCCCGTCGCCGGGCAGCCAGCCGGGCGGTCGGCCGGTCATGTTGGAGATGTCCAGGTAGGAGACCGCGGGGCTCTTGCCGAGGCTGGCCGCGTTCCCCACGAAGGTGGCCATGGTGGCCGACATGTAGGACATGGGCGAGGGCAGGCCCACGGGCTCGCTGCACAGGGCCGCCTGGGCGTTCAGCGAGAGCCCGGCGATCTGGGCGTAGGGCCTTGGGTCCGACCAGAGCGGCGGCCCGATCTTCTTGGCCATCTCGAGCTCCTTCGACTTGGAGCGCGTGCTGGTGCGCGACTTCTTCGGCGCCGGCTCGCCCAGGGAGTTCAGGTTGCCCTGGGACGGGCTGTTGTTGTTCTCGGAGCGCGAGCGCTTGCCGCCGGCGCCGCTCTGGGCCACGCTCGACGTCGGCACTGGCACGCGTCGACGCAGGCCCATCGTCGCGCTCGCCATCTTCCTCTTCCTCGTTCGCCTCCCGATGGTGACGGCTTTCTCGGCACGATCTGTCCGCACACTTCAAAAAACCTCACCCTCGCACTGTACGCTTTTACTCATTCACACGCGTCCCCTCGACGGCACACCGAAGAAACTTCCTCACTGGCGCGCTCCGCTACTGCAGTCGAGGCGCGGCGTCCCGCCAAGCCGTCATAGTCCCACCTCCTTATCTCCTGTTAACACAAAATAAATTGATAATGTTACTCGCGCGCCGCATCGGGGTACAGTAACAGCCGCGCGTCCGAGCGCCGACGCGGCTCGGATCGTACATTTTTCAATATCGTCCGCGGCGATAAGGCGGCGATAAACAGCGCGCTCGTAAAGCCGTCGCGGCGCGAAGGCCGCGCGCGATTCTCCGAGGCGGAATCCGGATGCGTAACGAGCGGCGGCGCCCGCATGCGGAATAATGGACGGGCAGGGGCGGCGGGCCGCGTCATCGCTCTAATGACGTAGGTGTGCCCGCGTCGTCGGACTCGCGCGCGCACCCGGCGCCGCTTAAGCGGGGCGAACCCCTTCGCCACGGCGGCGATTACGAGTACAGCGGCGCGGGGGGCCGTCGCTCGATTATACGTCTCCCGGCGCGATCGCGCGCTCGGTTACATATTTCGGGCGCGCATTGTCGCGAGCGGCGGCGCCCGCTCCATAAAACGAGCGCTCATTGTTCGGGATCAATGCTTCGTGGCGACGTCGATTCTCTCATCCGACCCCCCTCGTCGATCGGGGGGCCGGAGGGGGAGAGGGAGCCGGGTACGGGACGGGGAGCGCTAATTGAATGCCGAGGTGAGGCGATTCCAGCGCGGGGCCGGCCGGAGCCCACACACATGTCGGCCGCGCGCGCCTGCCTGTGTGTACAGCTGACGCCGACGGGCGAGAATCGCCCCGCGCGTATGGCGCGCGCCGTAATTCTCCGCGGTTATCGCTGTAATGCGGCGCGCGCGGGGCCCTCGAACGCGCTACAAAACTTTTGTGGGGTGCATATGTTGTGTCATCCCGCAGATGAGCCGCCCGCACGGCCGAGGCGGGCTCGTTTCGGCCGGGGCCTAGGTGTTGCTCGATTATTCCGATGAAAATCGTTATCTCGGCGCAGGGCCACGCTAACGAAATTAACCGCTCGGCTTGCCGGATAAATTCTGCTTTTGCGTCTTAATGAGGATGTAAATGCTTCGCCTGGGCATTGATAATTCGATTTCACGATTAACTGCATTTGCGGCTGCGATTGCGGGAAACGCCAAAATACTTTTTACAACGTCAAACAGTGGCACATTTCTGGATCAAAGAATACATGAAAAAAGCCCGATGGACGCTAGATAAAAGAAGAAAAATGCGCCTATCAGATACAAACTATAAATATCTTATCAGATAATTACCAAAAAGAGATATAAAAAGATACTGCTACTGTTAAAGAATGTACGAATTTTAGTAGCAAATAGTAACTAAAGAAGGGAATCGTAAATCTTTAAAAGGGCAATGCTTTACCTTCCACCGAATGCATAACTCAACCGCATTTAAACTTTCAAACGAAAAGAACTGAAATCAGAATCTCGGGCCATGAAATAATTAGTCACCGAAAAAATCGGGCAGGCGGCTCGCATTCTTCCGATAGCGCGCGAGGAATAATGCATCGGGCCGGCCAGCCGTGAGCGCGACGTCGGCCGTTAAAGCTGCCAAAGCCGAATTCCCAAACGGGCGGGTGTGGCGAGCGGCCCGCGCCGGCCACCGGAACGGATGCCGTCGTCGCTGCCGCCGCCCCCACCCGTTATCCCGCTTTCCCGCTCGACGGCAGCGGCGGCCCCCACCCCCCGCCCGCCCCCGCGATGCCGTTTCCGTTTTCCAGCGCGAGAGAGCACGCGACCAAAGCAAACGCGCGCGACGCCCGGACGGAGATTTTCGCGCCTCCCTCCCGGCCCGCCCCCGCCGTTTTTCGAGGTACCTGTCTTGCGCTCCGCTTTTCACGCTCGTTTAGCCACGCATCGCTCCGCGAGCTGTCGCACAGCCGCGTAACGGGTAAAATCTGATTTCACGCGTCCCGAAAGATACGGATAAAAAGAAAGAAACAAAAACGGAAAAAAATCGTTAGATCGCTGGTTGAATCGCATAGCGCAGGCGGGACTCGGAACATTTTTTTTTCTTCTTTTTTTGCACAGTGTGGAGGTCGACGAAAAGGGCCGAGGATAAAGAAACAAAAAGGGACGGTAAAAAAAAGAAGGCGAAGGCGAGACAAAGCGCCGAGGCCTCGCTCGCGCGCGCGCTCGGGATCGATGAATCGTAAAATTATTCCCCACCACGGCGGGCGCTCGGGGTATCCCGCCTGCGGATCCCCCCGGCCGCCGCGCGGATAATCGCGCGGTAATTAAGACGCCCGCCGCGTCGGGATTGACGAGGCGCGAGCCGACAGCGCGGGGGGCCGCGCGGGCGCGCGCAAAAAGAAAACGATGCGATCGCTCTGAATACCAAATGAAACGGCCGCGCGGAGGACGTCCGGCGAGAGCGAGGACTGCGGCGTCAGCCCCTCGACGACGGCGACGTCGGCGACGGCCCAACCACGGCCAGCGTTTCGCCGTAAAAATTTAACGAGCCGCAGTAAAGCGCGCGCGCGCGCTCCGAGATTTCTCCGGACGCGGAAAAAAGGGAAAAATAGAGGAGCAGATAAAAAAGAAAAGGAGAACACCGCCGCGGACGGCCGTGCAATGCCGCCGCGCGTAATCGGCGGCGAAAGCCGCGCGCGGGGGCGCGGAAAAAAAAGCGACGGAGGTGCAGAGAGGCGTGAAAAAAACTTACGACTCGGCTCGGCGCAGGACGGCTCGGGGAGTCCGACGTGCGGGCTTCTTGCTGCTCGTCTGCCTGCGGGACGGCGGAGGCGGCGGTGTGCGTGCGTGCGAGCGACTGTCCGCTCTTGGCGAGCTAAGCGCGCGCGCCCGCTAATCCCGCTCAATCAAGAGGTCCCGCAACTGGATGGGGGTGGGGAGCGGGCCGAGAGAGCGAGCGAGCGAGAGACACCGATCGGGAGCGTGTCTGGCGAGAGCGCGCGCACACTCTCTACTCGGGCCGTCCCGCTACGCGGCGGCGGCGGCGGCGGCGGATCGCAGGTGCTACGGCTGCGGCGGCGGTGGCGGCGGCGGTGGCGGCGCGACGGCGGCTGCGTCAAGTGTCAAAGGGGAAAGTGTGTGCGTGCGCGCGCACCGAGACACGAGCGGGCGGCCCGGCGTGCCGCGGGACACTGTGGCGCGGGTGGCTGCCGCTGCCTCGCTCCTCGTCGCTCGCGCGAGTGTGCGGCCGCGGGACGCGCCACCGGCCCGGGACCCTATATCACCGACGCAACACGACTGCCTCTCTCGGCTGCAGTGAAACGGAGAAGCCGAGAGAGAGAGCGGCGGGCCGGGGGCGAGGGGCGGCGCGCTGGTGGGGCGGCCGGCGGCACACGGACGGGCGCACGGACGGCGCACGGACGGCGCACACCAGGGCCGGTGCGACGGGGCCGCTGGTGGGAGAGCCGGCGCGCACGTGTACCCGGGTGCGCGCGCGCGCAGCCCGTGCTCTCTCGGCCACACACAGTCGCGTGCGCCCGGAGACGGAGAGGAGCGGGCTCCGCGGGAGCGAAAGAGAGGCGAGGGAATCGTCGCCGTCGCCGGCGTCGGTGTGCGCTCGGTGTGCGCGCGCGGGGCGGCTGTGTGCAGCGAGCCAGACGGCCCCTCGTCCCGTCTCGCTCGCTCGCGCCCCGAGCCAGGCGTTACTACGCCAACCGAGCAGCTAAAGCCGCAGGCTGTCGAGTAAAGCAGCGCGCAAACGAGATGCCACCGCCGCCGCCGTCGACATCCCGATATACGCGCGCGCCGCCGGCCGAGGGCGAGAGAGCGCGAGCGCTAATGAAATGACTCACGCCTCCGCGCCGGCGTATACACACGGGCGTCAATTAATGGCCATTCTTTGCGGCCGGCCGGCCGTCGCCGCGCGGGATCCAATAACTCGTTTCTGCGGGCCCGTTTATATCCGAGCGAGCGAGCCTCCTTGTGCACACACCTTCGCGGCCCGTCTCAAAGCGGCGGAGGCGCGCGAGCGAGCGAGCGAGCGGCCGCGGTACAAAGGAATTCCGAAAGCCCGGAGCGCGCGTCTGCGGAGCGATGCGAGGAATCGCGGGCTCGCCGCGCTAGCTTCCAGATTTACCCCGCGCGCCTTTGCGACTTTGCGCCGCTTAATAAACCCCGAGCCTTGCGAGCCGTTCGCCAATCGTCGGGAGTTAACTGCGCGAAATTAATCGCCAGGGTGCAGTCGGAGCCTCGGGATGCGATCGTTTATCGCTTGCGATGCGAGAGAAGAATGACTATTAAATTGCCTCGCGTAACGGTTAACAATTGCCGAGGTACGCTATGAAAAATTGTTTTTTCGCGACAATAAACCTGTTTGGATGTGCATAAACCATTCTTCAACGCGTGCTCCGATATGAATTTATGTTAAAAAAGAGTAACTCCAAAAATAAAGGCGATGAAGGCTCAATTAAGTTTTGAGAAATTTCCCTTCTCCCAAAAACGACAAGCTGCGCATCTGGTGCGAAGGTTCTTGAGCATCTCAAAAATCTTCTGTGGATTCGAAATCAGTACGCAATGCTCCAAAATGAAAACGAAAATTAAAATGCTCCAAAACGAAAACGAAGATGAAAATTCTCCAAAACGATGAAAATGCTCCAAAACGAAAATGAAAATGCTCCAAAACGAAAAATTAAAATGCTCCAAAACGAAAATGAAAATACTCCAAAACGAAAAGGAAAATGAAAATACTCCAAAACGAAAACGAAAATGAAAATACTCCAAACCGAAAATTAAAATGCTCCAAAACGAAGATTAAAATGCTCCAAAACGAAAACAAATATGAAAATGCTCCGAAACTTTGGTTTCGGAAAAGTTAAGTTGCAGATGCAAATTCCATCGGGTGCCTTCCAGATTTCTGCACAGTTTGTTCATTTCGTCGTACTTTGAGTTATATCAGTGGTCGCGAAACATTCTCAGTCCTGCTACAAATTCACATTGTCTACAACTATACATTACGAATATTCTATTCTGTAGTTAGTATCGAAAGCTCTGACAGGTCTTGCACAAGTAAACTGATAATATTGCAGTTTAAGGGTACTTCATTAAAAATGTGATCATTGTAATCGTTCGAGATATGTGCCAATCTCATGAGCTTTTTTGTTAACTCGTTATAGGTCGCCAAGTGTATAATAATATATATTACGTTTGACACACGAATCGTTAATTCTTTACTTCAATTAAAGACAATTTTATTATGATAAATAGTCGTCAAAATTTTGCTAAAATACAGGCTAAAATCCTGCTTAAAAGAAAAAGATTTTCAAAGCCGATAGAAAATTTGTGAACTTAATATTCAAGTGCATCTTTCAAAATACCAATATGAAAGATTTTACTTTGAAATATATTTTATCGATCAAAACAATAAATCATAAATAAAAATGTCCATCATTATTATCCTTCATCCTACATGCTAAGATCCGCGGTGATTCATACCGTGACGTAGAAACATGGCGTTTGCGCGGAATACCGATGCAAATAATCGTCGCAAGTAATGCGTTTCCGCTTCTAACGACAAAAATAACTCGTTATCACCCACTCGCCAACCACTAGTTAAGGTTAAAAAACTAAAAAAATATATATTACTCACTTGCGCTACAAAGCGCCGCTGCAGCCAAAGGCCGTGCAAGCCTGGAATCCGTGGCGGGCCGGTGAATCCCGTGCAGTTCGCGTATCCTATATCCCGTATCCCGTATCGGCTGCCGCAGAGCGGCGGCGGTGGCGGCGTCGGCCCTCCTTGGCGCTGCTCCAAAGCTCCGGCAGATCAAAAGCTCCCTCCGCCCGTCGACGTTCCATGCCGCTGCCGCTGCTCGCTTCCTCAAAGCCCTGAAACACTAAACGCCACGGCGCCCCCGCGCCAAGCGCGGCTCGCGCGGATGCGTCGCGGCGCCCAGGAAAAAAAATATCCGCTCACCGAGCCGCCTCGAGTTAACGCCTTTTTTACCCGACCCGAGCGCCGGAGATTTATTTCGGGCGGCGGTGAGCTTCGCGCTTTGTCCCGCGGTTGCGCTTTAATTGTTTCACGGTTTCGCGAAGGCGCGATTTAATCCTTTGCTCGAGGCGCTTGCACTCGAGTTTTTTTTTTTAGTCGCTCGTATCGCGGTGTTTTATACGTTATTTTTTATTTTACGGGAAAAATATTTGAATAATTTAACACGCGCAAATTCAACTTTATTTATTTTTGTTAACAATCTAATACTTAATTTATAACTAAAGTGAAAAATTAAGAAAAATCGCGACTGTTTTCATTAATTATTTACTTATTAGTAGAAAAACCGGAATGAATACCTTTAGTTATACAAAAAAGTTGATGTATTATTTTACAAAAGTATGTTTTATTGATTTTATTTAAATTTTTAATTTTATTAATTTATTTATAACACTCACATTGTACAAGGGCAAATTGCCATTAAAAACATTAAATAAATATTACGTTTACGATTTATTTAAAACAATTTAATCACACGGAGAAGAATTAAAAAACGCTATTAATAAACATAAATAATTCTCAACACATTAAAAGTTGTTAAAAATCACACTTAACTATATTTATAAATAAGCTTTAATTATTAGACGAATAACGAAATTTCGCGCGAAATAAAACAATCAAACTACACGAATTGTAAAATCCGGACAGCACTAACGAATCAATCACTTCAATTAGACAAACTAGTCTTATCACTAACGCGTTCCGACCGTCGCGTTGCAAGCATCTCGAGTAACAAAGTGCCGGATGATAAGCCAATGTAGGTGTCTAACTCGGACGCTGTCGTGCAGGCGAGGCCCCGGCGCGACCTCGCGTACGAAATAAGCCGAAGTCGGAACTGAAATGAGAGAGGAACTCGGAAGTGCGCGGAGCGGGCCCCGCGCGAGAGAGGCGAATCTGGACCCCCACCCCTCCCCTCGCGAAGATTCGCGGCTCCATCGCGCTGGACCAGTTTGCTCCAGGACCCTCTCCCGTTCTCGCGCCTCGCCACTCTCTCACGGGGTGGGATGCTGAGAACTGGACAACGGTCAAGCGAGATGCTCCGCGTTGGCTTCACCGCCGGCGAAAGGGGTTGCTCGCGCTCGCCTAGAGATTCTGGTTTCATCGCGGGACGCCCGGGGGGGAATAGATCGGAGAGAGAGACCGCCGGTGCTCGTGAGAAAAAGCCGCGGCGGAAGCGAGATTCTGCGCATTGTTTCACCCCTGGACCGGACTTTTGCGCCTTGCGGCCGACCTATTGCGTCACGGCTCGATGCCGAGAGAAGCGCTCGGGGAAATCGAACTGATGACCCGCCGAGTGTCGCCGGCCTAAGGCTGCGAACAATTTTCTCCCGTTCGTTTGTCAGGATTTCGAACTTTTTTTGCCGACGGTCTTAGCGGAGCTGTCGGGCGCAAACGATGCTGCGACATGCTTTCATGTTGAATTTTTTATTGAGCTATATTTGGATTAATTTTTTAGCTTCGTAATTATTTTTTTAATAATAAATAAGAATGCGTTAAATTTTGTTTAATAGTCTCCTTTACATTTTTTTAAAACAGTAGTCGAAAAATTTTAATAAATATGTAAATAGCGCACATTTCCTTTTATAGGGCGCAAAATTAGAAATATTCGTGTCCAATATTGCAAATTTATTGTCTCTAATGAAGACGTATAGTACGTTACAGTGCTGGGGGTGCAAGGTGACAAAAGAAATTAGGACAAGGCAAGACATTCCACGACTTTGCGTCCTTAATTAATACACTAAATATTCTATATAAAAACGTCTAAGACATCAATTATAAGATAATATTACATTTTATACTTAGCTTTTTCGAAAGATATACCACTGAAATCCTGTTAATTTTCGAAAGGGTAAAATATAAACGAATCGCTGCGTTTAGAGCTATTAAAATTATACGGCATACCCGGAAGTAAGTTTCGCCTCGGCATAATGAAAAGGCGCCTGCACTTGGAAAGCAAGTTACGGCGCTTGTTTTGTCGCGCGCCCCACGTTGCAGTGCAACACTGGTTAGACGACTTTTCTGCGCTATTCCAATACAGATAGAATCGCGCCGAAAGCACAGGCGTAAAACCTTCCTGCTCCACTCGTCCCCTCTCTGCCGCGAAAAAAGAAGCGACTCGTCCGTCGCGCATAAATTTTCCCGAAAAGTTGCATCGATCGAGGAGCGACCCTCGCATCAGGCGCAGCTCGCCGGGGGTAATTTATCGTCGATCATAAAAAAAAATCGCGGGCCAAAGGCTGAAATTTCCGGGATTCTCGCGGAAGCTCGGGTCGGACATACGTCCGACTGGGCTTAAGCCGGGGGGCAGCAGGGTCGGGCTGGGCCGTAGTAGCGATTCTCTTTTTATCGGACTCCCGCGGACGTATTCATCGAAACGGTCGAATCCCCGAGCCGTCCTCTCTCTCTCTCTCCACCCTCTTTATCACCTTCGCGCCGGTAAGCCCGACGCAAGTTGTCGGGCGCCTGTGCGCCCGTGTTGTCGTCTCCCTCCCTCGCTCGCGCCGAGGGAGACGGCCGAATCGGGACGAGGGTGTGCGCGCGGCGGCGGCGGCCACCTCGACAAAAGACCAGCGGCGCGTCGAGTGCGCAGCGCGCGCCTCTCTCCTTCTCGCCCCCGCCCGCCCCGAGGGGGGGCCGACCGCTTCGAAAGTTCAATTGCGCGTATTTTCGCCGGCGGACGAGGACGGCGCCGCCTCCAAACGAGCGTAACGCCGTTTTCCGGCTCGACGAGTACGCTCGTCAAAATGCGAGCCGATGACGCTCGGATATGAACATGCATATTCAGTCGGTATGAGCGCACCGAGGAGGCAACCCCCCCTTGACCCCGAGCCGAAATTTTCCTAATTGCAAAGGGTTGTCGCGAACAAAGAAGAGCGAGACTAACCCCGCTGCTGATGGAGATCCGACGTGACACTGATTATACAGGCATCTGGAAGGTAGGTGGTGGAGGGGTGTGTGAGGGGGAGGCTTCTGCAGTTCGTCGGTCTTGCTAGGGTGATTAGTACAATCGTGTAAAGTTCTTCTTTAGAAAACGTATTCTCTAATTTGCTGATTAGTCATTTGACGAAAGCTACATTGCTTCAGGTTTTGGACAGACTTGAAACGAGAGAAAAATTACCATAATGACGTGCACAATCACCCCCGATTATCGTATAGTATAAGTACATCTTACATAGTTATCATCGAAAGTGATAACATCAAAATAGGCGTCAAAATATTAATAATTTCATTCTAGGTTCTAGCATTAAAAAAATTGAAACTCCAAATGTTCGCGTTTGTTTCGGATTTGTCGGAACCAACGGTAAGATTACGCAACGATCAGCTCCAAAAGTTCGGCCTCGCCTCGTGTCCGTCCATCAGCCGTACTCGACGCATACGTAAACGAGGAGCTCGCACCTCGCAGTGCACGCGCAGCGGGACGTCACGCTTCGCCGGGTTTACGCAGGTAGGCCCGAAGCGCGGACGTGTGACGCGCGACGTACGCTTATAATACTCCGTCGCGTGTCTCGCTCGCGCAAACACGCGCACACGGATTCACACGCATGTGCAGGGGAGCTGCGAAGCGGCGCACTCGAAGGACGGGACACCGGAGAGCCGCCAATTTTAGCCGGCTCGCACGCACCTGCGCAAACGGCGTGTCCGCTTGGGCGAATTGCGCGTCCGCCGCCGCGGCGCAAACCCCGAAATCAAACGGCGCGCCCGCCGAGAATTCGATTCGCTGTTGATTAGGCCGCTCGCTAATTACATTGTAAGTGCGCTGCGCCGTGATTGTGCGCCGGAAAATAGAGCCGCGAGTTTGCCGCCCGGGCTTATTTATCAAAATCGACCCTTCGCTCCGCGGTGCAAAACTTCGCTTTGATTAGGTAACTGCGTTACGCGAGATTGAAGTTACGCGCAAAATTGGTTTGTTTTGTTTTTCTCCCGGTTCGTTAGGTTCGACCCGGCGTCCCTTTTTTTAATCCGACGCGACAACGATTTTGCCGCGCGATTTGTCTCGCTCGAAATAAATCCCGAACCGCATTAAAACTTCATCGGGAAATCAGAAGGCGTTTATCGTTGATCTACGAGTCGTGCGAGAAGCCGCGCAGAAAAAGCGCCGGGATTACGTTCTCGCGCGAGAGCCCGCCCCCGCGCTCCCCTCCCTAATCGAGGGGCCGGGAAATTCGAGCCCGGCGCGATATCGTCCTGCGGGATAGGTATAATCCATTGATATTCCGGCCTCAATTTATTAATGCCTCCTCGATATATTAGCGCGGCGCCCGCAGCCGCAATCAAAGAACGCCGCCAGCTGGTGCGAGCGAGATAAAGAGAGCGCGACGTACCGCGGCATCACGCTCCGGCACTTTCGTCCTTCCTCCTCTCCGGGCGGCGCTAAATTCGCTCCAATTCGTCCGTAACGGACGCGGTCTCTCGACGGATTATGCTCACGGGGCCCCGGCTCTTTCCGCGCTTTTGAGCGCGATCGGCGAGAGTCGAGTGTCCTCTCCCGCGTCGGATATTCCGGGGCGTTGCGGTGGCGCGCAAACGGGTCCCGGGACTACTTTTCACGAGGCCGCCTCCCGCACACTCAATAATCCCATCTACGGCCGAGCCCTATTACAATCCCTCCGGCATATATGGGCGCGGGGGGCGACGAGGGGAGAGCGAGGCCGGTTCGGCCTTTGGCACCCACAGCCTGTGTATGCGGTCGAGGCTTCGCCCCCGGGGGGAGCGTTATATGGCTGGGGTTGCCTCGGCCCCCCCGTCGCCCCCTCCCTTCGCCCCCGGACACGCAACACACAACGGCGATCCTCGGCGGCTCTCCCCCTCGTCGATCTGTCGCTCTCTCCGCCACGGCGCCCAAGTGGATTGATAGAGAGCCCTGTCCGCGCGAGCAAACCGGACTCCCCGTGTGCCGCACACACCTACGCGAGCGAACGCCTCCGTGTGCCTGTGCCATCGCTCTCGTGTCGAATGACGGATAGCTTTGGAATATCAATAAGCGAATAAGTGGAGGCCCCGAGGCCGTGCGCTTTCTCTCTCTTGCCTGTGCCTCGTACGCGCGCACACACACACACTCGTGCAGAGTACACACGCAGATGTACGGGCAACACGCAGGCCTTTTCATCGCCGGCCGCCGACGCCCGTGCGTTTCTTATTTCGGAGGGGATAATGCGCCGATTCGACGGGCGTAGCCATCGATTACCGCCGCCTCGGCAGTCGCATCAGTCAAAATTCTGCCGGGGCACCGTAACGACAAAAGAGGTTTCCACGGCACTTAGCGAGATTTCACGATTACCCCAGCTGGGATGAGTCTCGCTTTTTCGTCACGCCGCGCTGCGGTTTTCAATGTCCTGCTCGAATTTCACGCTCCGCTCTGCACTTTGATTTCCCGCTATGAATACGGAAAAAATATTTATTTACATCGCGCCCACCGCGCACTCGATGCATAAATTGATTTTGTTTTTATAGACTGCAAAATAAAAGTTATATCCCGACCGAAAATTCCGATTGTTTACGCACGCCGAGAGAAAAGCGACAGATCGCATTTGAAAACGCCGCGACAAAGCGGAAAAAAGGGAGCGTACGCGAGCGACGCGAAACGCGCAAACAGACCGGGAGCCGGCATATGGATTTCACGGGATGGCAGAGCCTGTAAGCGCGAACCCGTGTCGGCCGTATCCGCGCGAAGAATCCGGGATGCGAGAAACCGGATAGCGCCGGAGGAGGAAGGAAGGGGGAGGCGCGCGACCCCGAGATTTGACGCAGCGCGTCATCCCCGATCCCACCTGACGAATCCCCAATTTAACGCGGCTCGGTCGCGTATATACGTCCGCTCCCCCGCCGGCTCCGCTCACGCGCGCGCATTTTTATCGCCGATGCATATTTAATTTGCGCCCGAGCGCGGGTGCTCGCAGCCGTGAAAAGAGGATCGCTCCGCGCGTACACACGCCGCGGGTGGCTGCTGCAGAGGAGCAGGCCGGAGGGGGGATGGGGCGAGGTGTCGGCTGGCGGCGGCGCGCGACAGCTGTAAAGCCCCCAGGGATAGGCGAATCCGGCGGAGCGACGGAGAGAGAGAGGGCCCCGTGCCCCGAGGGCGCGCGCCGCCGAATTCGTGCCGGCTTTGAGCTCCGCCGAGGCGATCCCTCTGTTTGCCGTGGCGCGGCTGGGTTACCTATATACAGGGGTCGGTAGGTGGGGCAGTGCACCGATATCCGTCGGGCGAGCGCCCATTATATCACCGTGTCGCGCGGGCTAATATGCTTTGTGCCCACCCCTCCGCCGCCCGGCCGACCCTCCGCGCGCCGCGCTAATGCCGCGCTGCACGGCAGAGACGATCCCCCCCAGCGCGGCCGCGATAGGCCGGCCGCAGCGCGGTAATAATGATCTCGCCACGGCTCGCGCCGGGCCGGCCGATTGCATTCCGAGGAGCGATATCGCCTTCGTAAGGCTGGAATTCCGCGCTGTGCGCCGTCGAGGTTGATTGGAGCGGAAAATGCGTCTTATTCGCTCGACTGCCCCGGGTGTAATTCGTGCTCTTTACAAGCGCACGCGGGATGGCATTTTTAATGAGGCGCATGAAAAAGTACTTTTAGCACCTATTAACCAAGTTCGCTGTCCGCATTTCTTCCTGCGACGCAGCCGTTGGCGTGAGCTACTTTTTTTCTGTCTGACGATTATTGTTACGATGAGTAAATGAAGTAAGTGTGTAGACCATTAAATTATTAATCAATCAGGCGGGAATAAACATGAGCGTATACTTGTAAGTTTTTCTACCGTTTCCAATTAGCAGTCTGCCCACGAAATTATTTTTGTTAAGTGATATAGAAATCTCTTAATCGCGATATGAAATCTTTATACAAGTAATAAAAGAATGCAATTTATTACGACGATCACTAAAAGCTTTATAAATTTCTATTACGGCGTGTTATCTAAACTCAAGTGCCCTTCAACGCGATTAATATTTATAGCAATTAGCGAGTGAAAAAAAATCAGACGAGGCGTCGGACACCTATAACGAACGAATAATGCGCCATATTTAGAAAATCGAGTGAACGAAAAGCGGCCTGCACAATATATGCGGCATAACGCCGGAGCCCGGGCGATCAAGCCTCGTCGCGTTAAAAATATTTACGATTATCCGCGGGCCGTTGGAGCCGCGGGCCGAGCGGGAGAGGAAAAAGGGGCGGGGTGGGGGACGCCGTTATATAATTATTGCTCTTGACTCATGCGAGCGAGCGGCCGCTCGGCGTTTTATGGCGCATGCCAAACACGCTTGTTTCCCATTTCCGCGCCGCGCCAGAGCCAGCGGCGCGCTATCCGCTTCGTTGCCCGCCACTAATTCACCCCATTAAATTTAATTTGTTCCTCTCTCGCTCGTCGCCCGACTAGAGCTCCGGGCCGACTCGCACACTCGCGCCGCGGCTCGACGCACACGGACGCACGCTCACGCCGGGCCGGGACTATCCGTCCATCGGTAGCGCGCGCCTCGGCAATTTTTGATCCTCCCGCGCGCGTCGGCGGCGGCACGGAAAGGTGAATAATTGAGCGGCGACTGCGCGGGGGGTCGGCGTTATAAACGCGCCGGAGAGGCGGCATAAAAGGGCATTAGGGGCGGGGGGTCGCGCGCGCGGCGCTTGTCGCTCGGAAGGATAAATTCGATCGATGCGGCTCGTAAAGCCCGATAATGCGTCGTCGTCCCCCTTCGGCGCGAGGCCGCGGCAGGATATCGGTGTTCGCTCGTGTAGGCGCCCGCCCGAGGAGGCGACGCCGACGCCGGCGCTCCGCTGCATATCCTTGAAGAGGCGGGATATAGTATAACGCGCCGGCGACGCCGGGGCGATCAATGCGCGGGAGGGCGGCGGGCACCTTCGACGCGCCGGGCTCTCCCGCACACACACCGCCTCGCCGAGGCGCGGCCCGCAAAGTGCTTCTCCGGAGGCGAGCTTGCGGCCCCGCTTACGAGCTTGTAAAGAGGCGATAACCGTAACCCTCTGTCGCGCGCGCGCGCGCCCGGCTCGGCTTCCCTCCCGCGTACTTAATTTCGCCGGCGCTTCCCGGCCGCCTTTATTCCGCCGGAGAATGCACCCCGCCGGCCCGGGAATTCGGGCGCCCGCTTTATTAAAGGCCGGATAGAGTGACGTTTCGTTAGTCATCCGCGAGGTCCGGCTGGTTCTTGTAAATTCACGCGCGCGGGACTGGCGGTGGACGAAAATCGCGCGGCAGGGCGGGCGTGGGCGGGGGCGGATTATCGATTGCAGCGATCGCGCGTCATTAGGGGCGCCTAGTTTCAGCCTCGCTCTCGTTGTTCTCTTTTTCCGAGCGGCCGAGTCGAGGACACCCGACGGGCGTCCGCCTCGGCAGCTCCTGCGGAAAATCCAAGGCCTCCCCGGCCTGCCCCCAGATGCGTTCCGCTCCTTCTGTTGCGCGCAATTGCGAGCGATCGGCCGCCCGATTAATTTGATGGGAGGGGGCCGGGAGGGGAAGTTCGATTGAGGCGGTATGGAAATTGCATTGCGCCCAAGTTTACGGACGATAAAGTATTGCGTTTCTTAAAAGTGCCGGGGTATATAGGAAAAGTTCGCTCCGCTAATTAAGCCTTTACTATTTTAATTATTTGTACCTTAATTATTTGTTTCGCCGTCAATTCGCGTACAAACTCGCTGAATATTTAAACAAGTCCTTTCATATTGTACAAACGAATATTGATTCTCTCATTCATTGCGGAATATTTCACGGAGGAGCGGGAGCTATCTCAGAAGTAAAATTCAATTTCGCGTTTTTAATCAAAGCATGATTGACACCGAAGGTGGCAAACGAAGTTACGCGCGAACGGCATTAATTATGCAAAAGCATAATAAAGATTCATGCGCGAGCGAGTGGGTAGCGCGGTAATTTTAAAATTTCGGCCACTCGGCGCGAGGGCGGAAATAAAATTTTTAAAGCGTAAATTTCCCGCGCGCACGACAAAGCGTCAAACGAAATCTCGCCGTCGAAAACCGCGAATAAAAACGAGCGCGCTATAGAGGGGCGAAAATTCCAATGAACGTCGCGCCTATTTTTGCCGGTGACGTATCGATGATCGGCCGGCGCGGGGGCTGCACGCGGCGAGCGGTTAATTCGATCGGGCCTCGCGCGCACCGCGCCGCCCATCCCACCCCCCGGCCGACAAAGAACTGGGAAAGGCCGCGCGGCGGCCGCTCGGAAATGGAGTTTCGCCGCGGCTTTTTAGCCCCGCCGGGGCTCCGCGCGAATTAACCGCTCGCCAGCCCTCCGCAGAAAAAAAGACTCGCGCTCAGCCCCCCTCGGCTCTTCTTTTTTCATTAATCACTCGCTAATGAGCTGCCGCCGCGGCGGTAATTCAGGGGCGGCGTGGAAATCCGGGAGGGGAGGATCGCTCGGGATTCTTTGACGCTTGGGGGCGATGCTATCGCGCTCTCTCGCCCTTCCCGCGGATCAAACGCCCGAGAGCCCGCGCCGCGCCTTTATCACTCCCCCGTGCCGTTATTAATGGCACTTACGGCAAATTAATATTATTTTCCCGTGCGCGCGTATAGACGTACGCAGACGCCGGCCGCGAGTTACGCCGTTGTGTATCGCGTTTCTCGTAATCGGTCGATTCAATTTCGCCCCGCTGCGAGCGCGCCAAGCCAAGCCAACAATCGAGTTGACGCGAAAATTAATAAGATTTGCACCGACCCCGAGCGTCGCGCCAGCCATTGTCTGTCGCGCTTGTCGCACTGATTTCGTTCATTAAGCCCTTCCGGGGCGACGCTGGTTTACGATAGCCCACTATTTTCGACGCGAAAAAAGAATTGAATTTCTCAGCGCGCGACGTAGACGATCAGTCGATAATTCGCGAGTAATATTTTTCACGGAATTTTTTTCCACGTTAATTATTCAGCCGAGCATTAGCGACTTTTTTTCCCAACCGCACGAGCGATTTTTCTCTCTCAAAGCAGGGCCGACGCGAGAACTCGAGACAAAAGACGATAGTCAGCCGGCGGGATAGCAGGAACGCGGCGACGAGAGAAAACTGCGGAATACACAACGCCGGCGCCGGCGTCGAAAGTCGCGTATTACCGCAGTCACGCTCGCGGCTGTTATATATACCCACACCGCCTCGCCACCCACACCCGCGTGCGCGCACACATACTCACGCACACACGGCCGCGCGTTCCGCATCCACGGAATTTTCCCGTCGACGCGCGGATTTACGAACAAACGGCCCTCGTAGTCGCTGCATTAACGAGCTCTCGCGCGCGTAATAATTATTACCGGTATAGCGAGGAGCCGTGCAGCTGTGCGCGCGGCCTCGCAATCAGTTGCAGCCAGTTGTCCCGAGCCGGGGCGCCCGCGAGCTAACGATCGCGCCGATCGATTTTACGCGCGCGCCCCGGCCGCCGCCGCCGCCGCGGTGTTTACGCGGCCGCGTTATATATCCGCCCGCGCAATTTTCGCCGCGGAACGCGAGCCGATATATACGGCGGGTCCCGCTGCGGCGCGCTTTGTGACGCATGGCTCTCGCTCCCGCGGCGCTTTTTATGACCCCCGCGGAGCGGCCGATTCAATCGCGGCGGACGCGCCGAAATGGACCGATCGATTGCCTATGAAAAATTGCTACCTGATCGATAGCAGCGGATGCAGCGGCCTGAATAAATCCTCTCGTGTTTGCTTTTTTTCGCCAAGATCTTTTGAATAAAATTGCTCGGCATACAGTGGGATTTTAATTGATTTGATATTATACCCGAATGAAAGAGTGGAATTATAACACGTGGATGAGTGTTATTGGGTTTTAATGAAAAGTACCGCGCTGTTTTTAACAATGTACAAGTTATTAATCAAACTAATTGTCTTGGCACTGATTAACATTTTTAATGTGTTTCCCTCTGCTTTTTCGCGAGTTGCGGGGTGTAAGCGGCGTTAAAAAAAGAGAATATGATGCCCCTTTATTTTGTAACGCATGGAAATTTAAAAAATTCAATCTGTGAAAGTCTTTGATCGTTTCGCCCCCAAACGAGCCGTCGGTCGGCACTCGCGACAGCGACGCGTCGCGCACTTTCGACGCGCTCTCGAGACGGCTGCGCGTTCCAAATCGTTGATTGCTCAATTTTAATGAGGCATGTACCAGGCGCGCCGATCGTTTGCCTTTGTTCTCCCGCGTTTCGCCCGTTTCTCCTTTTCCGAGCCGCAATTTCGCCCAGCCAAGTGGATTCGCCGATTGTAAATTTACAGCTCGGCAATCAAAAAAGCGCGCGGCGCCTGACAAAAAAGAGAGAGCGAGTCGCGCGAAATCGCGGTAAGCGCGTAACCGTCGATTATTAAAGGTTTCCTCCGCGTTCCGACGTCTGTACTTACGGCGAGGGGGGGATCGACGCCGGGCGCCCGCCCGACCCCGAGGTGCTTTTTTCGAAAGCGACGCGGCGGGAGGAATCCCTTCCGCGCGAAAAATAAGGAGCGTAATACGAAAAGTTTGTCGGCTCCCGCATAAAGCGGCCGGGAGATCGCGAGACAGCCAAGTGCAAAAAGCGGTTCGATTTATCCTGGGGGAGAGAATGGGGTGGCGATGCGACGTTCCCCCTTTTACGCAACTGTCGGCGAGCAATTCTCAATCTCCCAGCGGAAATACAAATTCATCGGTGGTCCGATCGGTCCTCGCGCGCATCTCGTCGCCGAAAAAAGGCCGACGACAAACAATCGCGCCGTGGGCGCGAAGCGCTCGTCAATTACCGCCGAGTAGGCGTCGCAGCGACGCACAGTGGGCCGGGCGCCGGGAAAAAAGGCAATTCCGATGGTCGTTCGAGGGTGAAATCCGGCCTCGGGCTGCCGCGGGCGCAGGTCCCGGCGCTGCTCACGGGCCGGTTATTAATAAGTTAACAGGATTTCCTCGGCCGCCCCGGAAAATACGCCAGGGGAGTGAGCTCCCACCGGGGGCCGGAGAAGGAGCGAGCGTCGCTCGCTCGTTTCGTGGCCCCTCGAGTCTACCGACGGCGGCGCCTACACCCTCGGAATATCCCCGATCTCTCCCTCCTTACAGCCGGCTTCATATTCCCGGCGTCTCTAAAGCCCGAGATATCTCCCCCCGCCGCCCGGCGCGCGAGAGAGAGGAGAGAGCGGGACGCGCTTTCACGTCCGACCAATCCAATCCCCGGAATAAAAGCTCTCGGCAGAGCCAAAATTATCGGCCGGGGGCATATCGAGATGCCGGAAAGCGGGACGGGCGAAGCCCGCCGTCTCGCTCGCTCGCGCCCGCCGCCTCTGTCTCTCCGGGGCGCGCGCGTGTGTACACTCGGGGAAGAGGGAGGGCGCGCATCGATCGCCGCCCTCGTCGTCCTCTCGCTCTCGCTCCCGCTCGGCGCCGAGGCGGCCCTCCTCCTCTGCCCCGTCCGCCTCGTCCGCCGCCTCCTCCTCCTGCTCCCTCGCGCCCGCTATATGCACATTGGCCGGCCGCGTTATTTAAGTGCTCGCCGATGAGCGATTATCCGGCGCGGGGGCCCCGCAGGCATTAACGAGCCCGACCGCCGCGCCCGAATTAAACGTTCGATTGTTTGACGTATGAAATGCACTGCGCGATCAGCCGCATTACGGACGCCCGGTCCCTCGTCTGCGAGGAGGAAATAACCCGCGATGACCGTATAAGTGCGGACGCGAGCGATTAGCTTTCATTGTCTCGCGCGGTGCTGCACGATTTTTTACTAAAACTTTTCCGAAGCTGCGTTCCGTGAGAAGATCCGAGTTGACGTAATTACGCGTTCGAGCGGCTGAGAATTTAGGGAACAACTTAAGTCCGAGCGAGCCTGTCGAAGGCGAAATTGAATTACAGTCTCGGGCTAATTAGTGCGGCGGAAAAAAATAAATAAAATAATGACACCGCGGCTCGGATGAAAACGCCCACACCGCGCGAGAGAGTGAATTTTCACAGCTGGAAATTCAGAGAGGATATGACCAATTAGCCGGGGCCGGCCGCCTCTCATTCGAGCCAATTCACCGCTACTCTTTCAAAGGCCGCGCCGCGGGCCTATCATTTCCGCGCCGGAGCCCGAGCCGCGGCGGCGCAGACACACGACACAGAGAGCGAGAGCGAGACGGAGAGCGTCGAGAGAGGAACGCCGCCCGAAGCACGGCCGTGGAAAACAAGCGCGCGGTAAACAGACGAGGCGAGCGAGCGCGCGCCGAAAGAGGCATGAAAAAGCCTCGGGCTCGCGCACACCCAGGGACATCGACCGTCTCGACGGGGGCGAGGAGAGCCCCGGCGCTTACCGGAATAGCGGCGCGGAAGAGGGAACGTACGTGTGCGCGCCTCGGCGCAAGGAGACGCGGCAGCGCTAAAACCCGCTCTCGTTTCCCGGTAAAAGCGCTGGATGGGCGCCAGCTCGAGAGCTCGGGGGGAGCAGCGGGCAGGGTGGAAAAATGAGGAAAAGATTAGGATGCCACCGGCGCGCGATATGCGCCCCTCCCTCCTTACCCCCTGATCAACGTGTGCGCCGCGGAGTTGACGCGCGAAATCGTTGCTTTCGCGGGACAATTGAGCGGAACGGAGTGGGACGACCGGAAGGAGTATAACGTTGACAGGTTTTTTTAGGGGGTGAGAATTTACAGCGGTGGGGGGAGATTCGGGAGTACAGCGACAATGTAAAGGTTGCTGTAATTTTTATCACGATACGCGTTAGGCTAATAGTTATCATGTTATTACCGTTTGTCAAGTTCCGGGATTGCCGTAAATTTCGCACGATTTTTCGTGGGGAAACTGTCGCCACGTACAACTTTGCATAACTTCCTCTATAACTCATCGTCCGTGACTATATACTTGATGCTCTTATTCGTCACTAATATAAAATTGCACATATTATTTATGTTGTCTGGTAGGCATACCTTAAAAATGGATAATATTGCAATTTATGGAAAGACAAGAAAACTTAATTATTCTTAAATTTTTTAGTAATCAAGAAGATTTAATACGCGATTCGTTATCGATGTTGCATTTTCATAATAAGTCCGCAGCCTATACACGCTATACACTGTGAACTTGTTTTCGTAATTAATAGGTAATACTCTAAAAGTTCATTATACTTTAGGCATTAATCATTTGCAAGAAATACCTACCCCACGTTGTAAATTTGATAAAAGCCCGCTTTAAAGCAACTTCCCTGTCGAGAACCCGTAAAAAGGCGAGCCAATAAACAACAAATTCGAGCTCTTATTTAAAATCAATTAGCACAATCAGTCGAGTAAATGGTAGCACTTAAGAAAAGAAGCCGTTCCCATCAATTCTAAATCAATCCCCGATCGGGGAAACATTGCGCGAGCAAATGGGCGGCGAGGTGGCGGGGCCGGGGGGAGGGTTAGGCGAGGCGGCTCCGCGGGGGGTGTCGAACTCCGGGGTTAGTTGGCGCTCCGTAGTCTCGGCAGCTTTGTTTGGCGAAGCCGCGGAGCGCCCGCGCGCGCCCGGCTAAGCGGCAGCCGCCGGGGTAACGCTCGCAAACTCGCGCGACGCCAGTTTCATTCCTTAATCATGACCGGGAGCCCGGAGAGCGAGGCGGCGGCGCGCCCGGCGGGCCGCGACGGAGACGGAGCGAGAACTCCGCTCGCTCGGGCTACTTACCCCGGCGCGGAGTCGCGCACCTATATAACCGCGGCCCCGGTGTCGCGCTGCAGCGCCGCTGAATTGTGTAAATGGTTTTACGGCGTCAAAGCCGAGGGACACGGTGACTCGCCTCTCTCGCGCCGGGGAAATTCCCCGACGTCGAACGAACGCGCCGCTCCGAGCCATTACACTCTTGATTTCGTTAGGGGAGTGCCGCGTCGTCGACGCTCGTGAACCCGCCGCCGCCGCTTTGCTTTTCATTTTTGCGCGATCGGGACTCGGGCCGCTGCGAGCTTCTTTGTCACGGACGCCGAGCGGAATATTGCATTAGCCGAGGCACCGCCCGAGCGGCGCTGGAAGAGACGGAGAGAGAGGGACGCAGCCCACGTACGCGCGCCTTGGCTTCTCTCTCTCCTTGACTCTCCGCCGAGGCTTCCGCGAGCGCGCTGCGCACTTACCAGTGCAAATAATGCCCAGGCAGATGCGCGGGCAAACAACTTCTGCCTGCTTCTGCGCCTCCTGCCTCGCTATTTCCTATTTTTCATTCTTTCAATTTCTAGCCTCCACGAAAATACCGGGAATTTTCAGGCTCCACTAATGTGATTATTAAAGCATCGCGGCATCGCGTAACTTCGTTGTAGAAGTATTTTTAAAAATTCAGCGTTTATGTGGGCGTTGATACGTTTTAATTAAGAAACAAAGCTTAGTATCTTGGAGTAAATTTAATGTAGACATTAATAGCAATAATTTGAACCCTCGTGCAAAAGATTTAGAAATCGAAAATGCCACGTCAAAAAAAGTCAGTCGAAGCTCGATTAGCTTAATTTGCACTCGCATCCAGTGGCTTATCACTCTTATCACTCTTTAGCGTTATGGGAATAATAAATGTTCTTATTTATAAGCAAAAATACTCTATTCGTCAGAAAAATGACGTCAGAAGAAGATACCGAACAATCGCGGTAAAAGACGAACAAAAGAGAACGGAAAAGGGGAAAGTAAAAAATTCTAATGAAAAATGTTCCCGTACAGCGAGATTAAAAAGCTTGTCGCGTAGCATTCCGACTCGCGTATGAAAAATTCTGAATGCGACGTCGTTGAAGTGCGCGGGAATCGCGCGGCAATCAATGACTCCGTGGAGTTTTCATCATCCCGCCGGTCGCCTTCCGACCGCAGCCCGACTCGATTCCCATGCGGATAATGTAAATAATCCCGAGATAGCACACGGAGGGTCGGCCTCGCCCAATTACGAGGGGACAAAAGGGGGCGTGATGAAGACGTTTCCGAAAGCGCTCGATCGTCCTCCTCGATATTGTCGGCGTCGCGGGCTATATCCTGCCGGGCGGGCCCGCCGAGAGAAGCCTCGTCGCCGCCGCCGCCGGCGCGTACAGTCTGCGGCAGGAAATGGAGCTCGCCGAGGGGAAAAATCAATTGAAGCACTAAGCAGAGCGAGCGAGAGAGCGTCGCGGCCGACGCCGGGGGGAAGGGGTTGAGCCCTTATCGAGCGCTCGCTCCCCAATCTCGGATTCCTCGATCGACGAGTGCCCCCCTCCCCCCTCGCTACGGTAGACGAGGAAGCCCCCCTGCGCCACACGTCGGCCTCTTTTCCGGAGTTTCATTTCGGCCGCGCTCGAAGAGTCGACCTCCCACGATCATCGGGGGGCGCGCGCGCGCTGGGCCGACAACTTGGTCAACAACCTCCTTATTGGCGCGCGACGCCCCCGGCCCCTCCGCCGCCCGACCCTCCTCCGCCGGGCGAAATTTCGATATTCGACTTTTTTAGACCGAGCGACGCTTTGGGGCTTTGTGCCCCGCGCTCCAGCGGCGACGAATATTTTAACGTCCGCGCTCGCACTGCGAGGAGCGGAAATTTATTCCGACGAGCCGATGGATCGGACGACCTTGGCTTTGCGAGGAGGCTCCTTTTTCTTAATGCCCGGATGATTTAGGTACGGCTCGGGTTGCCAGGCAAGAAACCTTCTGAAGTGTCAGTTTGTTTTGAATTAAGAGAGGATTTCACCCTTGGAAAAAGCTTTAATTGCTCGATTTTAAGCTTGGTTATACTCGAAGCTCCCTTTCAGGCTTGAATGCGACTTGCCAAATTTAAAACAGCCTTTGTTAAGACGAAGAACCAAAAGACTTCATTTCATTTCCAGAAATTATCTTATTTTAATGTTCAATAAAACTAAGTCTTATTTGCCGTTTTCATCCGGCAGCGCATTAATCTCGCGGAAAAAATTACTGCAATTGCATTTTCAATTAAGCAATCTCGTAAAAACAGTTTACGTTCCTTCAAACTAATCATCAATTAATTATAACATTCGTAATCAAAAAACGGCTGCTAAAGCAAGTTTCATTAAACGCAGAGGGCTCAATCAACAACAATCGTAAAAAGTCGATACGTCGCCGTTTCCACGTCAAAGGTCACTCCGGCTCGATTCTCAGAACGATCGAGCAAAAGCTCGGCCACGAACGGGAATGAAAAAAGAAGGAGAGAAAATAAGCGAGGGAAAAGCCGTCGCCTCGCGCAGCGCCGGGATAAACGAGCCTTGCGCGCGCAAATTGCAGGACATTAGAAGCTCGCTCGTGGAGGCAAGCAACGTCGGCGCGGCGCGACCATTTCCTCCGTCGCTTTTTTACCTCGCCTCGGTACACACACCTCGGGCTTCCCGCGCCACCCCTCCGGGGCTCTCGGTGCAAAGGAAAAAAAACGTACCTCGACGAACACGGGCACGCGACTTGCAAAGCGCGCGCATACACACCCGCCGCCCACGGAGGCCGCACACGTACGTGGGCGGATCCCGACGAAAGAGATTTTCCGCCGGGCGGAATATGATTTCAGTTTTACGCGGCCCGCGGGCGGAGTCGACGCTTTTCATGCAGACGCCCGCGAGATGAGCTGACGTGCGCGCCGCGATAGCGCCGGGAAAGGAGGGAACAACAAGTGGCGGTTCGGCCGCTTCCCCGGCGTCTTGTCGCTTAAAGCGCGCGCCCCTACAGATATACGGGCTGCGCGTTCGTATAACGCGAATAGCCTGTTGCCGCGGCCCTCGTCCACGGCGCGAGTGTCCGCGACGGCGGCCGAGGAGCGAGCGCCTCGGAATGGCCCGGGAGGCGAGGCACGCGAGGCCCCGAGTGCAGCGCGCCGAGGCCAGAAACGCGCCGAGCGAGGCGATACGCTCGTTTGCCCAATCGGAGCCCCGACGACGATGTGCCGACAACGAGGATATCGATCGTCCCCCTTTTTAGCAAGGCGCTCCGCTTTAAGCGCCGACTCGTTAACTATTTACGACGGCTTTTTCCGCAGCCGGATTTCTCCCGCGGTTGCATAATAATAATTAAGTGCAACTCTAGCTTTCGATTGTAATGAGGAGCTATTAATCGTCGCGCCCGCTGGCGCATACGCCGGGACAAAAAACGCCGCCTGGTATGAAAAAAGAAACAATACGCGCCGAATGATTTACGCGCCGCGGAGAGCGCATACAAACCCCAAAAGTAGCGCTCGTACACCGTGAAAAAAAGGACACCCGGAAACTTCGGAAAATACGGTAAAAAAAAGCGGCATTCGGATAGGGTGAGGGGGAAAAAATTGGCCCGACTCGGCGGGCATTTGTGAAGATCAGCAGGCGCATTCGCAGGAGGGGGAGTCGCAGATCCCACAGCGAGGGCCGGGCGCGAGTCGAGGGGCTTTTTTTATTCCCCGCGTCGTAGCCGTGGCGCTTGCAGAGAGAGAGATCGTCGTGCTCGCTTATCGAGGAGTTATTAATCCGGCCGGGCGAACCCATCGATCCTTCGCGGGGGCCGCGAGGGGGGGTCAGTCGGCGCGTGACCTCGGCTCGTCATCGGGCAACATTTATCAAGCGCGCGCGCGAACCGAAGGAGTCCTTCCGACTCATCTTGCGATTTCCGCGCCGGGGACGCGCGCGCGCGCGCACGCAGCCGGGTGTCGGGGAGGCCGCCGGCGCGACGCATCGATCCCTCCCCCCGGGGGCTGCTTACATTCGCGCCGCGTTCCTTTTTAATTTCGCCCCGCTGGCGCGCACGCCGCGTGCGCGCCTCCCCCTCGCGCGCCGGCTGCGCGCATTCCCCCCGCGACCGCATGCACACGACGCGCTCGCCCCCCCGCGCGCTAATGAAGATGTAATTACGCGCGGGCCGGGCACGGCGCGCCAGGCACGCGCTTATTGGCCGCGTTATTGCCCGAAACGCTTCCTCGACTTTCCCCGGCGGCCGCGGCTGCTCGGCTCGCGTACCTGCGCACTGACGCCGCGGGGGAGGACGGTCGCGCTTCTTTCGCGGACGCGTCGAGGAGCGGGCGACTCTCGCGGGAGGAGAGCCGGGCAAATTTGCGCGGCCCGAGGGCCGGGGGACGGGGCGCGCCGGTGCGTAATGCCACGCCGCGATCGGGGCTTTCCACGCTCGCACGCCGGCCTTATATTAATTAGAACGGTTAAGGCCGGCTGTACGTACATATTTGCGCGCGGGCGGCTGCACTGGCTGCTTTGCGTGATTCAGCCGCCCCTAACCGGGATTACGGGCTTTCGGCGCTCGCAATCCCGGGGCCGAGGCAGGGGAGCTCCCAGCCCAAACAAAGATACACGCGGCTCGCCCGTGGCGCGGCGCGCGCGCGGACCCCCCGTCGCCGACTGCGTATACGCTCGCCTCTCCCGCTACGCTGGATGCACGAGCACTTGCAGTCGGCCGCTTTATGCGAGCCGCATAAAAGGCCCGATTATGACGCTTTGCTCCGCCGCGCTAATGGGCTTTTTCAAATATCGATCGATGTTTTGCACGCCACGTGTTTAGGCCGATTCGCGATGATGTGATTACGGGGGGCGAACAATTGACGTCTAAATAGGGAGCGCTCGATTTTTAGCCGAATGGACCCGAGAGGGAGGAAGAGATAATTATATGGGACGACGAATGTTTTTTTCTTTTTTATTGTGATTTTTTCAGGGACGAGAAATGATGAACGAATTGATGTATAAGGCAATGTAAAAAAGATTAGTAAGGGAAAATATGTTTAATTAACAAGAAATTTTAACGTGATAAAAATTACCCTCGCGCTTTGCTCTAAATTTAAATATCGATAAAAGAAATGTTACTCGAACATATTTCTATTAAATTTTATCTTAGGATCTATCTTAATTTAATGAAGCACTCGACTTTTATTTTATTAAATATGCAGATTCTTTAATCGAATTATTTATTATGATGATTACGAAGACTTAGATATAAATTCATTTTTTTACAAGTAACAATTTTAGAAATCTACAGTTCTGCATGAAGAATTCAAATGTTTAACGCTCACCTCGCGAATAAAAAGTAATAACCAGTAAGCCCGAAAAGTAAGTACCGCACCGCTGGCGTTCCGATAACTCCCGAATAACAAATTTTAAACGCTTCCGCGGCTCGCGGCGCCGACTCGCGCGAAATCCTCGAAAAAAAAAATCTGCAGGAGCCCCGAATAATTCAACTACATTTTGATGAAACTCGTTTCCTAGGGTAAAAAAAAGTAGAGGAGCGCGGGACCGCGGGCGCGTAGCCGCGCACATATATGTATGAGGCTGCGGAACGGGGGATGCTGCGGGGCTCCTGCTCTCGGTCCACGAGTCTCTCGCCGCGGGCTCGACTCCCTATATCTCTCTTTCGCTCGCTCTCCCCCGGTCTCCCGGGCCGGGCTGCTCGCCCCGCACACGTACACAGAAATCACGATCTCCGGCTTTCCCCGCTTACTGCGGAAGGTCACCAACGTATTTTCGCAGGAGCCGTTGCCCGCCTCTCCTTCTCGCTCTCGCTCGCTCGCGCTCCATCTCTCACGTACTTTATCCCTTCGCGCGCTCAATTTAACCGCGCGATGCTCTTATACGGCTTTCGCGCATTGTGACTCCCCGGCCGGCCGGCGACGATCGCCCCGCCGATTGATCGCGCGCCCCACTTCGCGCTGGGAATATTTTCAAACTCGCCCCGGCAGCCGTGAATTTTTCAAAACTGCTATGCGCTCGTTACATCGAAAATTCTGGCGAAAATATTCTGCTCCGTGTGTTACAGTTTCTTTAAGCGAGGAATTTCTTTTTTTTATTATTGGAAATGCTTAAGCCTCAGCTTGGCAATTACTGAGTGACGTTGAATGTATACTAAATCATCGCATTGAAACGTTTAATTACAATAAATTTGGTTTTCCGCATTTATGTAATAAGAAAAAGTTATATTCTTGATTTCAATAATAGTAAAAAGCTAGTTTGTTATGTAACAATATATCGTGCATACATTTTGTGCTTTTCAAATGTTATTTACTATAAATTATTTATAACATAAATATCTCAATTTTTTAACAATACTAAATGAAATTTTTTAGAATCGGTCCTTAAATGCAACTTAAAGCGGCAAAACGAATTTAAATGAAAATAGCCGAAGCTCTTCCGCAAATGGAATATAGCCCGTGCTCACCGAAACCCGGTGGAATCCGCCCTGGGCTGGCATTAAACTCGTATTACCATCGGAGAAAGAATCAATCCATCCCGATTGACCGTCTCGTTCGCCGCTCGGTGCAAGCAAGGGCCGCCGCCCAGCCCTCCCCATTTAGCATACGGCCTCGCTCGGAGATCTTTTGTGTCGGTCACGTACGCCCGCGCGCGCAGTCCCACGCCCCGGGATCGGCCGCGTGCGCCGCGTCAATTATCGTTTAATCAGCTAATTGCGGCGCGGGCGTAAAATGCGCGGAGATGAGCCGCGATAAGGAAAATTGGGCTGCAGGGGTGGGGGGGAGGCCATCACCGCGAGGAGTCCCGCGATTAATTTGCCGTCGATCGCCCCTGACGAGAGCCGCGTCCACCCCCACCACCCCCGGCGGCTCTCTGCGCCCACGGTGCCGGACCCTCGCGGAAGCTCTCGCCGGATTAGCCGCATTAACTGTTTACTGCCGGTCTTTCTTCGTTTGTATTTTCAATTTCCCTGAGTGATATTTAATTCGGAATTTCTCCGACCCCCTTTTTCGAGCCGTTTTTGAAGGACTTTTTCGAGCGACGATTAAGATAGATCCGCACTATATGCAGGCGATTTAATACGATTCTAATTCATTTTTTCTAATTTGTAGGAGGGCTGGTTGAATGGTATCATCTTTGTAACAAATTCGTATCTTCCATGAAGATTTTAATGTCTGCTCCTCGCGAAAATTTTAAAACGATGTTAAAAGATTTTCGAATATTGAATTACTGATTATAACTGGATTATTTAATGGAATTTTCAGTCAGTGGTTATTTTTTTTTATTAAAGAAGCGTGATTTAATAATTTTTAGATGTTACATTTGCAAAAAGAGATTAATAAAATAATAATGACCTAATGAAATATTATAAAATGATATACTATTGAAAAGTGGTTTGCGATTACTTGAAATGAATGAATAGCCAAGTTACTTAACTTCATACTTCCTAATCAATATTTTTTTTCCATCGATTTGAAGCTTAATTAGAATATTCTAATAATTAAAAATTTTCATTACTCTGACTTCAATAATTATACGAACTGCTGAAGTCTACAGGTTTGGCTTTACCTAAATTTTATTAAAATTTCCAATAATAATAATATAACTTTAACGTCGGATGAAATAAATTAGCATCTAAACCAGAGTAACGAATTAATTGGCAAATTAATCGATAAAAGCAGAAAATAAATCTTCAGATATTCCTCGAATCCGCAGATCAAACCGAATGGACATTCGGATCGATAGAAAAAATTAGTATAAACTCAAGTGTTACAGCAGGCGGCACTGGATTTTAATAAAAATAAAAGGCGAAACCGTGGCGCATCGCGAGCATTTAGCGGATTAAAGCCTTTCATCGAAAAAAAGCCAGAAATGATCAACGGCAGCGGGAAGTTAATAAAAAGCGCTTCGCGCTCGGCTCATCCGAGGGGCGTATGGCGCGGCAGTATATACGCGCGAGACCCCGGCCGTATAAAAGGGGTGAAAGAGGCGGAGGGGGTGGGCGGCCGGGGGCAATTCGAAAGTCATAAAAGCCGGGCGTCGATCGGAGCAGACGGCACGTAATGCTCCGGGAGCCTCGGAGCACGAACGTATCATTAGAGGCTCGCTCGGGCGAGGCGCGGGCGCGCGCGCGCTATCATCCGTCACGTCTGGCTCTCGGCCATATCGCCGGCGAAAATCAATTAATACACGAAAAGCCGGCCCCCGGAGTAATTGGCGCGGGAATGCGTTTATCGGGGCGTAAAGCGCGGGGCGAGAGAGTCACCCGGCGAAAAAAATCGATATAATCTCCCATCTGCTAATAACGGAGGCTCATCCCCAACCCGCGGCATTCGTACACGGCGTACACGGCGAGGGGGAGCGCGGCGAGACGGACGCGTCGACACGCGGGATCTCGCCTTATCTCGGTCGACGCGCTCTGCCCATGCGTATAAAGGCTCCTGCGGCGCCTCTTATCTGCCCCCGGAGGGCGGAAAGCTCCTTTCCGGCGGCGCGCGCTCGATCCTCCCCCGCTCGCTTTTTCATCGCGCCTCACAAAAATCCCGCTCAATTAGTCGAAAAAATATGTTTTACGGTAAATTCCCGGGGATCCGCGCGCGGGAAGGGTCGGAAGGCGGCGGGAGAAAAAAGAAGAGGCGCTCCATCTAGATTTCTAGAAAATATATGGCGCTGCCGCGCGTAAGTCGTGTCTCGGGCGGCATAAAGAAAGAGGAAGGAGCGTAAAGCGAGAGGGAGAGGAGAGAGGAGCGGAGGAGAGGGAAGCCGAGGCGCGCGAGCGAGTCGCGTCCCGTTCGCGGAACTCGGCGCATTATAATCCTCGAAGGCTTAATCCGCTCTCCACCTGAGTCGTGTGCCCGCGAGATAGCGGCCGCGATAACGCGCCGAGCCCCTTTCACGTACGAGGCCGGCCGCGGGCTGGTGTGCGCGCGCGCGCGCGCGCCCGGCGAATCCCGGCGGGCTCACCCGTCCGACGACTTCTCGCTGAAACTAGCCGAACGAGGCGAGCGAGTGACCGGAGGTGGTCCTCGCGGCGAAAAACGGCCGGGGGACGGGGGCGAGAGGGGGAGGGGGGACATGGATTCCTTAATTCCCTCCCGGAGCCGGAGTGGTTCGTTTGCATCGGGGGACCGGGAGTAAGAGGGAGGAGGTGGGGGGAAGAGGGGGGAGCGGTGTTTAAGCGAGCGAAAAGGGATCCGGGGCGAAGATACGCGCCTTGCATGATGATGGGTGGTCGGCGGACGTGGAGGGAGAACGAGGCGGCGGAGAGAGAGGCGACGAGAGCCACTAATAAATTCAACGCGGAAACTTTTTAGCGACGAGTGTGCCGCTACATACAAATTCGGTATCGGCTCGGTACCTACGGAGCCGCGCGGAACTGGACGCTGGCGTTGATTTAATGTCGATACACAATCGGTTCGCTGGCTTTTTATATAAATATGTACTCTTTTTTATTTATTTGTTTACTTAAATTGCGGCTGATTCATTAATTATTTATTTACTCAGTTAAGCGAACTTCCGATCAAAGGTAACGATTGATAATAGAAGTTATAAAAATGGCAAATGGAAATCTTATAATTAATTTCATGACTAATTCAGGAAGCTACTTTTTTGCTCATTTCCTAATGTACATATCTAATAGGTAGTAAATTAATATATTTTTTTTATACAGCCGGTTTAAAATTATACATTCTCCTGAGAAACATCGTTTCGCAGTGAAACGACAGAATAGACTACCCAAGCATCTTTCATAACTTTGCTATTAAATAATGTGTGTATCGTAAGTTTATTCGCACATATGTAATATTCATATAGTAAATTTTTTTACCTCATAAAAATGTTGTACATGTGTACACTTACCTTAAAAGCGATAATTTGTTCATTCGCAATCTTGCAAACTTCACGTAGTATTCATACTTGTCGTCGCATAAAACGCCAAGGACGTCGAATCTTTACGTGTATTCGGAAGAGCTGGTATGCAAAGTTTATTTTTTGTAACGAGGACTATGCAAATGAGAGAGAAGGATAAAATGTCGACCAGTTTCATACGTGATAAAGATTCGAAATAATTTTTTCCCTCAATCATACTAGTGCAAAACATTTAAAAATACAACGCCATTATCTATATATACTCTGTGAAACAAGCCGCCCTGAAAATATAAAAAAAAATAAATAAAACGGAAAAGTCGAACGAAAACGGGCGCGCGATAAAAATAAGGCTAATTACTCGCTAATGGTCACCGGCTCCTTTCACCGCTCGGTCGCGCTCCTACATAATTCTACTTAAATTTCAGCCGGTAATTTCGCCGGCAGTCGCCGCGCGCCTCGCTCGAGGGGCGCTTGCGCCCGGGTCAAATGGGGGGTAAGGGAATTAGAGAGACGGAGCGGCCGCCGTCCTCCGCCATCGAGGAGGGGAGGCGGCGGGAGGAGAGAGAAAGTGACAAATAAGACGTAGAGTGGAGAGCGAACGGGAGAAAAGATTAGCGAGCGGTCGAAGAGCAGCGACGTATAGCGCGTAGCGCGCGGGGGGTCGAGCGAGATAGAGCGAGATAGAGCGAGGGGGGAGGGGGGAGAAAGTGCCAGCGCCATCCCCACGGCGGCTAACAAGCGCCGAGGGTGGAGAGAATTAATGAGAGAGGGCGTCCGGGCAGACACTTGTGGCTAGCGCCCAAACCTCGCCTTTAAACCGATCCCCCATCCCGCGGGCTTTACGGTGTATACGTGTGTGGGTGGGCGCGGCGGTATAGCGGCGAGCGCCCGGAAAGGCGGAAAACCCTCTCCAACTTGGCTGGCTGCTCCGCGGGCTTCCCGCCGGCTCTTCGCAACTCAGCAGCCACCGCACAGTCCCGCGCGCCTCTTTCTCCCCCCGGCCAGTGCGCTATACAGTCGCGCGGCCTGGCCTCCGCAAGATTTTAATCTTTTCCTCGAGTTTTACAGTTTCGAAACTTAGCCACTTTGCCGCGCGACGTTTCACAGCTGAACGCGAGCCCGACCCTCGCCCCCCCCCCCTATTTTTCAGATTTATACCTCGCCCTCGTATCGCGGCATCGAGAGGCGCAACTTTAATTCGGCACTGATGAAATTTTAAGGCCCCCGAAGTTTCCCGCGACGAATGCGGAAATCGCGGCTATGCGGTGGGCGGCTCGAGGGGCGCGGGGTGGCCGGGAATTTCGAATTAGGCTATTGAAATATCTGCCGAGCCGCGCGTCGCCGTAGCGGCTAGTCGTAAATTTCAATTAAAGCCGGGGGCGGACTCGCATCCCCGCGCAACGTCCGCACATTGAGATTTAACGCTTCCACGCGCGACGGTATCGGCTCGGGAAAGGGAAAAAAAAGCGAGGGAGGGAGAGAGAGAGCGAGCCGACGGTGGCGTCGGGACGGCCGCATGCTCGCCGGCCGGCGGTTCAATAATTCCGATGGGCAAGGGCCGTCCGGCGGAGGCTGCTGACCGATATATCGAGCCGGAAGGGAGTCGGGCGCGCGGAGGGCCAGTCGGTCGCGCTCGATAAATTGCCGCCCCCAACGCGCCCGATTCCCTCTTTCTCGCTGGCTGCATTTTTCAAAAACTTACCGGCCATACGAGGATCCTCCATCAAACCTCGAGCGCGCTGGGCTGATTACGCGTCCGTTGCTCCACGACTTCGATCCGCTGGTTGTGATGATTTTGACTTCCGTTGTCATTGCTGCAAACGTGTTTGCAAATATTTTGATGACTAATTAAACTTTTGCGATTTTATTTTATATAATTATTACAGTGAATGATGTTGGTATGACAAACAAGCAAAGAGTATAGTTTTAGTTTGTATACAATTGTACAGCTGTACATAATTGAAGATTTCTAAAAACATTCTTTAATTAGAATAAAATGTAAAAAAGTCTGCCTCTTTTATATAAATTTATGAAGGACAAAAAATTAGAAGGCCACCCCAATTTCAAAAGTCATAAACTTTAACAGTCCAACCCACTCAATTATCCAAGCAGCAGATATTACGCTACACAGCTTCGTCTGACGTATCCCGTCATTTTCTACTTCAACGGCGCGGCGCCTAGACATTCCCCACAATGAAGCTTATTTTCGCCCGAGTCTGCGATATTAAAAAGATTACAGCGGCGGCATCGGCGTTCGGCCGAATAAATAAAATAAATCAACGTGCCGGGGGAAAGCGCGCGCGTAAATGCAAACGCTGGCTGGAGGGGGTGCGGGAGGAGAGGCGGGTGGCGCTCGCTGCGAGGAAGTGGAAGCGGTTGTCGGTGCGCGACAGCGGGTCATAAAGTAAAAGAAGGAGCGACGGCGCGGGCGTATCGTAAAAATCGAATTTTTCCGCGAGCGAGCAGCCGGGCGCCTTCGTCGACGAGCGGGCGCGCGCGCGTGCACGGGCCGTATACACCCACACCAGCACCTGCCGCTCCCGGCGTTTTACACGCGCGTCTATAGGTGCGCGGGGCGACGAAACGCGCGAGAAGCGGGAAGGCGGATGACGGAGGAGAGGCGAACGCGGGGGAGTTTGCCGGCGCGCGCGTTCGCGCCTCCCCCGCGGAATCTCGGCGTAAAAAACTTTCAATTGGAGTTCCGCGAGTTGGCGCGCGCGGGAAAAAATGAGCTTCCGCGGCAGTTTGACCGGATCGGGATCGAAGGGGATCTGCCGCGATTAGCGAGTGCGTCGTGTAGTCCGGGCGATCCGACGTCTGCCGGAGTGGCTGGCTTTTTTTCTCCGGGGTTTAAGGGAGGCGAGAACGAGAGGAGGCACGAGATAAATTCGCGGGGACTTTGATAAATAAGGAAAGTTCCCTTATCCCTTCCGTGAAGGAATCCATAGAGCCGTGAAAACGGAAGATAAGTAGCAACTCGTTCGCTCCGTACGTGCGCGCGCGCCATAAAGAGAGAAATCTAAAAATAAAGTACGAAAATATATTCCACAAGTATCTATCTTTCGCATGAAAAACGAGAATCCCCGATCAAAGTACATAGATAATGAGCGCCGAAAAAAAAGGCCAGCCGCGTAATTGGGAAAGTCGTATAACCTCACCCACGCTATACTTTTTTTCCAAAGCGTCGGCAAACATTAACGAGACCCAGCAGTAAAATACCGCCGGGCAATATTTGCCCGGGGTGGTAAATTATTTTCGATCGCTGGAGTGCCTCCTGCAGGGCCAGACGAGGACGTCGCCGAGTGGCCGCGATTAATCTCAAGGACGCGCTGCGGACACTCGAGTATCGGGGGATGATCGAAGCATCGCCCGGCCCGTGGGGTCGGTCTCGGGCGCAGGCGTCGACGCGCGCCAATTAGCCCGCGAAAGATTTTTCGAGCCACTTACCTTAGCCGCGGGTCGCCTGGGCGGCCGCGCGCTCCCTGGAAGGCTGCCAGCAGTCGCGGAGTCCGGGACGTCGCCGGCGGCGCTTCGCGAGCCCGCGGACTGAGCATCGCGCGCGCCGGACACACTCGCCGGTCGAGAGGCTCGCCGCCAAGAGCGATGTTTGCCGCCGGGAGTCCTCGAATGCACGGCTCGATGTCCCTCACGCTTCCGCGAATGTTTTAGCTTTTAGCTCCCCGCGCGCGTGCATGCATTGGCACACACGGCGGGAGCTGCGCGGCGAGTTTCGCGAGCTTGTTTACCCGTGCTCGCCCGCTTCCGACTGTTCGTCGCACCGCCGCCGGTTATTTTTTTCGGGTAGATGGAAGCGCGTGCAGTCGATGCGAAGCTGTTTAATTTGTCTTCATTTTATTTTTGATAATAATTGCGCTGATTAAATGTTACTTTGATAAGTGATGGAAAAGCGGTTGTAAAAAATACTGCACTAGTGCGCCAAGGTTTTGGTGGCAACTGTGATAGTTCGATATAGCGTATAAGATTTGCGCTCGAGCGAAGCGAATACGAAAAGATCGCACGAGGCGACAATCTTCTTCTCGCTCATATATTGAATCGTATTTTTTGTTACAATATTACATAGCATTATTTTACGTTGCTAATAATTACAAAAAGGCGTGCGCAAAATAGTACTTCGCGCACGGAGTATTGAAAATGCCGCCTTTTTCCATGCGCGCGCATGCACTGCGCACTAATTAAAAAAAGCTCTAGTGGAGGGAATTTCAAAATCTTGCAAACTAATTAATTTCTCATAAATTTAATGTGGTAACTACTATAAAGGTATTAATTATATATTAGTCTCAAATTTAGTGTTTAGTTATTTTGTAAACAATTATTTGTAATAAATTTTAGTGAAAATACTTGAGAAGTAAAAAAATAAATTATTGGTTTAAAAAAACTAGTTTAAAAACTGATTCATAAAGAGTTTTTAAAAAATAAAGCTAATGCCATCTTATAGCATAAATGTACATCAACAGCTGTCTAAAGCAAATATATACCATCGGTCGATTATGGTATCAAGAATTGAAGCGCACTACTATTGGTAATGCAGGTAATTCACAAACCTGCAATTGCTTGAATTTCTTTCTCCAAAATATTTGTATACTGTTATTCAAGTTTTTATAATTTTATTTACGAGAAATGTATATGAATAAATTAAAGGTCTCAAAATTTATTGTCGTTTTTATTTATTTTAAAATAATTTTAGAATGTCATAGTCTAAAAATGTTGAACAAAAAGCAGTACATGATTGTTTTAATTAATCACAGGTTATTATAAATATAAAATATATTTATTTATTATTAATTAAGTTCAAGACTTCATTGATTAAAATAACAGTGTTAGTGATGTTCCGATAATGACATAGGAGGCCGAGGTGTTTTAAAAGCTACACAATCTGGCACTGGTTTTATAGAAAATAAAGAGCCAAATAAAACGTGTTGTATCACAGGAAACTTTGCTAATACCTGAAATAATTAAATAGTGTTAATGGACTTAAATAATTCATTAATAAATCAAAAAAATAAAAAAAAACAGTAAAAAAATAATTTACTTCTGCTTTGTACATTCTGATCAGGCCACTATTAACTTTTGACCATGATCCTACGGCACTGACATTCCACAATTGATTAGAATGTTCAGCAAAAGGACCAGTTTTTACCTGAAATGAAATATTATGAAGTATTAGAAAAATTGTAAAGTGAAAAAAATTTCTTTTTGTTACTTTTTTAAACTTACTTTTGAAATAAATTCAATACACCCCAGAAACATGTAGTGAGAACTGTTTGATTCAACAATACCATGATCCACAAAGTGTGAAGGTTCAATACGGTGATGACCTAAAATTTAAGAATTAGCTTGAAATAAGATCATTATTCATTTTGATTTTTTATCATTCGTTATTTATTTCTAAATAAAATCTTGAAAAATCTTACCAATCAATTGAGCACTACCCCAAATAAAAGGTACAAATTGATAATCATCTAAACTCCAAACACCATGACTTCCAGCAGGTTCCATACGATATGTTAATTGTAGCTTACGAACTACTTCAAGATACCTTTAAAAGTTAAATTAAATTTAGAAGTTTTATATTTTCATAATTCAAATTATTTAAAACATACCTATTAAATAACTTTAAGCCAACTGCTGTCTTATCAGTTATGTCAAAAGCATTTATTTTAAACATGCAACATAGAAACATTACAAAAGCCATTTCATGTCCTGTTCCATAATCTATACGGGTTGCATTTCCAAAACTTTCTAATAAATATTGAACAATTTCTGGGAGAGCTCGATAAAGTTTTTCTGGTAATATTTCTTTAAGTTCATCTACTGCATGCTAAAATATATAATAATGTTAAAAAAGTTTTCAATTATTAAATAATTTTTTATAAACAAATTAATTTAACTTACAGAGTGTAACCTTTCGTGCCACAGACGAAAAGATTTATTACCAAAGCGCTGTGGTTGATCTGTAGGTGGAATTTCATCAATCCATTTATCGAACTTGTTAAGCATTGCTATAATTTTATCTACAGTTGTTGAACATGGATAATTTGCATCCATAGCTTTTCCTTTGACAGCATCATTAATAGCCATTAAAAATCCAAAATACTCCTATAAAATGATGTAATAAGTCATAATTATTTATTCGAATGCATAATTCTACAAAACTTTTACTTACAAAGTAAGCTTCTGATTTTTGCCAAACTGCCATATCTCCTGGTACTTTGACTGCTTTCTTTGGCTCAATAAATTCATGATCCGCTGCAAATATTATTTTTATTTTTTCCTTTGGAGGTACTTTTAAAAAAAATTTATACAAATTCAAATAATAAAAGTATAGTACATTTTCTCTACAAAACTCAACTTACGTGGTAATTTAAACTCAGCTGTTGGGGATGCTTGTTTCACTTCCATTGTCGATGAGTTACTTTTGTTAAATAAATTGATAAGAAGCACAAGTTTCCTTAATCAGTATAAGTAATAAAATTAATAAAAAAAGATTTAATACATTATTAACTTAAAAAGTTGGAGCGGCTATTGTGCGTTTTCGTTTTTTTGAATCTTATCTCACGGAAGCGTTAAGAAAAGAAAGGTTATAAGGCATACTTTAAAATGTCGATTTAAATTGAAGTTTTTAAACAATATCTTTTCGATTCCGGCTTAAATATTTTTCTCCAAAAAATGCTGGCCGTCCGAGGGCGGCTCACGCGCAGACGTTCAACAACGTTGCCAAGTGTTTGCCACTGTTATTAAGTTAAGTGTGGTTTGAAAATATGCATTTTTTCAACAAAAGTCACTGTTTGGCTTAAGCACGAGTTACTTTAATAAATAAATTTCAATTTCTGTGTTGTCAGTAATATTTTTAACTAATATTTTATCATGTGTCAGTAACATTAATTATTTGCAAGATTCAGTAGGTTAGTTTGCTTGGAGTACTGCAGACGACGTTAGGGTAGTATCATGCGAGGTAATGTTAGGTGCGAAAAATGAAAACGCGAGTTTTAAAATGGTTTCTGGACCTATTGTTTTCGGACGGAAGTAAATATTATGGGTTAGTTTTAGGTTATTAAACGAGTTTATTTTTTCGTTCAAAAAAAATTGAAATGTATATTTTCTAATTGTTTTCTAACTCCAGTAATATTGAGTTAACGAAAAAATTTACTGCCTTTAAATGGCTTTTAAAATATAGAATAGTACGAGATAAGGAGTGCAACTTGCAAGTAAGAACAAAGACATAAGCTTACATTATTTATCATTAAAAATTTTTCAAGCTTTAACTTTTGTACTAATAAAGTAAATTAATATTGTTTGTTAGCCATGTATAGTAAAGAAGAAATTGAAAGAAAGCGGCAAGAAGCTTTGCAGCGACAAAAACAAAAGACTGCAAGTACAAGTAACGTTGTAAATAACTATACAAATCAAAATGTTACTCCAAATTCAAGCTGCGGTATCTCAAAAAGTTTTGGTTACTCAAATAAAAGTGCTCCTACTACCTACAAATCTTCATCATTCTCAAGCAGTAAATCAGCTCCATATGGAGATTTTCAAAATAAATCTCAAAGGGCCTATAAAACACAGTCTACCTCAAATCGATATAATCCTATGGGAACTGGAACTATGCATGTAAATAAATTTTATGGTAATAAGCAAGTATGTGAAGCCACTTGCTCTATGGTGAGTTCTTTTCGATTTGCTGTTGAAATGTCAATATATCATCAGCCACTGATAGAACTATTTAAAACCATTCCATCTAGGCATTATGGTAAGATTTCCAACATAATTTTAACTTTTATTATTAAATTATTTTGATCAGCATTAATTATTTTATTTTATTTTCAGATACACAAAGTAAAATATGGAATTTTCATTTAAATGAATATGATTTAGTTCATGAAAAAATAATTAGCTTGAAAGGTGATGTTTTGTTTAAAGGATTGCCAACTTTTCTGTTAAAAGTAAAATCATTACTACTTTTTTTATGTATGTATGTACATTTATTACATAACATTTGTAATACTATTTTTATTTTTTAGACTTTTAGGACTTTACTATTAAAAGAAAAAGAATCAAAACCTCCTATAGATATTTCCCAAATTAATTCTGACCTATTAAAGTCATTATATTCTTTCCAAAGGGAAGGAATAGAGTATGTATTATTTTTTATATTATTTTAATTTTTATCTATTTATTTAATAAAATAAATCTTTACAGATATGGAATATCAAAAGATGGTCGGTGTTTAATTGCCGATGATATGGGTCTTGGCAAAACTAGGCAAGCAATTGGCCTAGCGGAGTACTATAAAAGTGATTGGCCTTTAATCATAATAACTCCATCTTCAGTGAGGTAAAATAAAATTGTATTAAATCAATACTGGTAACCAAGATCAATATTATTTTAAAAATTTTAAAAACTATTTTTTAGATATCAATGGGCAGATGCTGTAATGAATAATATTCCATCTGTACCAATTCAATCAATACAAAATGTAGCATCAACAAAGCAATATATTGAATCAAGTCAAATTACTATTTTATCGTATGATTTACTTACAAGAAGAATTGATGAACTGACTGCACGAAAATATGGAGTTATTATCTGTGTATGAGAAAAATTAAACAAAATTAAATTTTCAAATGATATTGCAACATAGTTTTTCTATTTTAGGATGAGTCTCACTACCTCAAAAGTGGAAAAACACAAAGAACGAAAGCAGTAGGACGTTTAGCTGCAAATGCTAAACGTATAATTTTATTAACTGGTACTCCAGCATTATCTAGACCCATAGAATTGCATCCTCAAATAAAATTGTTAATGCCGTCTTTTATGAGGTATGTGTAAAAAAGAAAATGCATGTTTACTCATATTTTAAGTCCACAATAATATTTTCGTTTATAGCTTTCAAGACTTTGGAATGAGATACTGTGCAGGAATGCAAACAAATTTTGGCTGGGATTTCAATGGGTCATCCAATTTAAAAGAATTAGAAATCCTTCTTAAAGCTTGTTGTTTAATAAGAAGACTAAAAAGCGATGTTATGAGAGAGTTACCTTCTAAAATAAGGTAATAATAAACATAACATTAATTATGAATGAGTATCTAATTTTATTTATAAAGTAAATGTGTAATGTGCAATAGTAGAACATTATTTCTTTTTTCAGAGAAAAAGTTATACTTGATCCAGATTTAATAAAAGCATCTTCAAAAAAAATGACAGCTGCTTCTGAAAATATGGAAAAAGAATCTATGAGTAGTTCTGAAAAGCGAAGTGCCTTATTGCAATATTACAGTGAAACCAGCAAAGCCAAAGAAAAGGCAGTTTGGTAAATATTTTATTTACATTAATAAAAATAAAATAGAATTAATTGTGACTTATTTTTAACTAATAATCATTTTTCTTACAGTAACTATATCACTGATTTAATAGAAAATCAAGAAAAGTTTCTGGTTTTTGCACATCATCACAATATGCTAGATGCTATATCCGAATTGTTGACTTCAAAAAAAATTATGTAATACATTTCACTCTCATGAATATAATTAAAATTTATTTTTTATCCATCTAATAATTAAATTTGATTTAGCTTCATAAGGATCGATGGAAAAACTCATCCTGAACAAAGAAAAAATTTTGTTGATCTTTTTCAACAAGATCCAACAGTTTTAGTGGCAGTATTATCAATAACAGCTGCTAATGCTGGCATAACATTAACTGCAGCTCGTCTAGTAGTTTTTGCAGAACTAACATGGAATCCTGGTGTGAGTTTCAGTTTACTTTAAAGTATTACATAATAAGTTGCGTAATATTTTGTAATAATTTATTATGTTTTTTTATTTGTAGATATTGTGTCAAGCTGAAGATAGAGTTCACAGGATAGGACAGACTGACAATGTAGTAATTCGTTATTTATTAGCAAAACAGACTGCAGATGATTATTTATGGCCAGCAATTCAAAAAAAAATTGATGTGCTAAACGAAGTTGGATTAGAGCAAAATTTTGATTTGAATAAAGCTGATGTGGCAAATCAAGCTATGCACAATCAGCAAACGCTTGATGATATGATAGACATATCCCAAGGCTCCAAAATTTCAAGTACACAGAGCCTAGATGCATCGGGAAATGCAGATTTACACACAAGTTCCGAGAGTTTAAAAGATTTGTTAGACATAGATGACGATGCATTTGATGACATCGACTTAGATAACATTACTGTCTGATTGCAAATATGTTTTGTTAATATGTATTTAATTTATTCTAAATTTTAAGTTATACGTTCAATGTATTATAGTTAGTATTCCAATTTTTCTACTTTTTATAAAACAACTTGTGGAGACGTAATGTCACGAATGAATGTTATCATAAATTATTAACAATACAGTTAAAAAATAAAACTATCATTTTACGACAATGAGTATCACTTGACTCCCCAAGTGCGCAATATATTCATCATGAAAAAAAATGTATATTTCGAAACCGCCGGTGCGCCGTTCGATCAGTACAGACGCAGTAAAGACAACATTCTAGACGTCGGCTGGACCAATCAGCGAGGCTCGGGCGTCGCTGCGGTCGTCGAATGGGAACTCGCACTCGACGGACACGCGAGAGCAGCGCCTAGTGCACTTTAGTAGTGGCATTCTTCTGCTATTTTCGTATCAAACCGAAGACTCGGATACTGGCGATTCAGTTATAGTCTCGCGTTCCCGTGACGACTGGACTGTGGGAACGTAATCTGCGTACTTTGCTTATAAAACCGGAGCTGCCGGACCTCTCGCTCGTCTACTCATTCCGCCTGAGCCGCGAGTAGTCGAAGAAACCTCGGCCGAGACTGACGACGGTCCAAGATGAAGAAAATCACAGCTCTCGTACTCTGCAGCGCACTGATCCTCGTGTCGGGTAGGTATACCTACACATCGCGCTCGGGCTTTCAGGCCTGTTGCCTTCCGCGCTCGACGGAACGGCCAACGGCCATTCGTGACCCCCCCGCGTTCTCTGGGACTTTCCGAGTTCGGCCGCGGGGCACGCGGGGAAACATGGTTGACGCGCTCCGAGTTTCGGAGCATTCGCGCCTCATGACGTTGCGTTTTAACGCGGCCGGGACGCAGGCATAGCTGCGCTTCCTGTTTATTTAACAAGCGCAGAGTAGCCAGCGGTTTTTCTTGACGTTTCGCCAAAATTTTTCTACGTAGCTACGGCGAAGTTGGTCGCGAGACACGGGAGCACCCCCGCCTCCCTCTCGCGTGCTGCTCCGTCTCGTCATGCATTTCTTTTCTTTGTTCTTGCTCGACATCGACGGTTTCTTTTTTTGCTCGTCGCTTGTTTCCTCGCTTTCACGTGCTGATAAAATATGCGTGACGGAGACGGGAAATGATTAATGCGAGAGGAAGGCAGATAACGTAGCTTCTTACTAATGCGGCGGTTTTCGAACAATTTCGTGCTCCGAAATGACTATCCGCTCGGACATATTTTCTGTCGAATTTGCTGAGGATATATTTATACTCGAATTTAGTTTTTGTTGATACTTATGAACCTCTGGGCTAGAAAGGCAAAATAGTCATTGATATCTATATACAATGCAGATAATAGTTCTTTTCTAATGATTATTTATATTCGCGTCTTATTATTGTCACATTTTTAATCAATTTATTACTCATCTTTATTCATTAAGCTGTATATATATTTTGAAAAATACTAAACTGTTATCAAAGTCAAACTTATCTGACATACTCACAAATATTATTATTTAAATTTTTGTTATTCCCTCTCCAAATGTTATTGCTTCATGTTCTGACAAATTTTTTTAATTACATATTTTTGAAAATAGAATTTTTAATTTTTTAAGTAATGACTAATTAATTATGTTTTGACTAACAGTGATAAGTAATGAAGTTTTGCACAGTTGAAGTTGAGATTCACTGTCTTTTTTATATCTGTAGGGATAGAATTACATATTTTATATCATACTAGATAAGTAGCTACAATCACATGCAAAGGCAAATTCTGTGATATTCATTTTAAAGAATTCCGTTGTTATTAATGTCCAATTAAAAAAATCTAAATATGATAATTTAGCAGCCTCGTTAAAAATAAATAATAAATTTCTGACAAATACCTAACAATATCTAATTTTTTAATTTATGTTTTAATTGACTTAATATGATTATTATAACACTAGTTTTATATTTCTTAACTACTTGGAATTATTGAAAGAAGAAACAAAGAATGTCAAACTTGATCAACAACCTTAAATTGCATTAAAATAAATAATAAATGATTAAAAATTTATGAAACTCAAATTATAATTATATTATTCAGAGTACAATATACTTTTTATAAGTAGAAAAGTAGAACTTTAAATTATTCACTTAAAAAATATTTTCTTTAATAGGTGGAGATCCAGTTAACAAGATAAATGATAAACAGACTTTACCTGTTGACCCCCCATCTGATAGTGCACCTGTTATCTCAACTATTATTCCTGTAACTACAACTACGACAGCTAAGCCATCTTCTACAAGCACTACAACTCCATCAAGCACTAGTACTACAACTCCATCAAGCACTACTACATCAACTACACCATCTACAACAACTACAACCTCTACCACAACAACAGAAGCTACAACTACGAGCACCACCCAAACTCCACCAACTACTAATGCTCCAATAACAACCACAACTCCTGTACCAGAACCATCAGCTAAAAAATGGTCTATTAATAATACAGATGGAACTCTCATTATTGTTAAGATGGCTGCACAAATAGAAGTTATGTACAATAATACTAAACAGCAGGTATTTAGTGTATTTTTATATTAGAATTTCTTAAATATTTTATTTACTTATTGGTTTAACTATTTTTTCTAGCAAATATCTAAGAAATTATATATCCCAATAGACAACAAAACTACAGTATCTGCTGAATTTACTCCTTTCAATGAAACAATGAAACTGTCATGGAAATCTGCTGGTAGTTCTAACAATTCTGTAGAACTTCGTTTTACACAGTCACATGACAACAAGACATATGCACTTAATGGATTGAAAGTAACAATTGCTCCAGAAGAATTGCCAGATTTCACATCAAGTGTGCATTTTTTTCAATATCTTTCCTTTTTTGACAGAAGTGTAAAAGTTAATGTTGTTTAATTTTTTTTCTACAGATTCTTCATTGGTTCTTGTACATACTGCTGAGCACTTCAATACCTCAACTGGTAATTCCTACCGATGTGTTAAATTGCAGAGATTCAATCTGACAGCTGAGAACAGTTCTGCAATTGTTGGCCAGTTGAAAGTGACTGATTTACAATTCCAAGCATTCAAAACTGATAAGAAGACCAGTTTCGGATTTGGTAAGTTGGTCATTTATTAAAATTAAAAGTATATTCTTTGACCTTAAATTAATTTATTAAAAGAAATTATAATATTTTTTTGGTATTTACATAATGTTTCTTTTTTTTTAGCTGAGGACTGTGCATTTGACACACCTGATGTTGTGCCAATAGCGGTTGGCTGTGTACTTGCAGGTTTAGTAGTGATTGTTTTAGGTGCATACCTGATTAATCGTAGACGTAGCCAAGCTCGAGGTTACCTCAGCATGTAATCAGGATTTCCATCTGACGTTTTATATTACTGAACTAATATTTCTTCAAATGAATTCTACATCTAAAACATTTTTATTCTCCACTAAGAATTCATTTTTTGCGTTAAAAAATAATTATTTAGATTGATATTGGATTTTTCAATACATAATTAATCATTTGTAATTATGCAAGAGCCATATAATTATGAGCGATTTAGATTTGGTGTAACATTCGATTATTAACAAATTTAAAAGTAATTGTTTAAAGTAAACAACTTTCAGTTGTAAAATTTATTTTTGTTGAAAATTGTGTTTCAAATTTTAATTTATAATTATTAATCAAGTACGAATCCACGTAAAAAATAAGTAGGTATTTAAATTTGGTAATATGTACAATGTTATACCAAAAATATGATTTGTTAATTTCCTAGTTGTAACGAAATGTGGACAAGATTTTTCATCTGCATTTTTATTAAAAATATGTTTAACAGTGTGAAAGATTAATTTTATGATTAATATGAAGGAGCACGAATGTCGATATTTTGACATTCGAAATTAAAGGTGTCAAAAGTAATTTTTTTACTTGAAACATTAATTTGTATTTTTTCTACTATCAACATTCCCTTCGTAAATTTAAAAATATTAATTTACAGTTAACTTAAACTTTGCTTTTTCGCTAGTGCTATATTGAAAAATATAAATTTAGCATACTATCATAAAATTGTCTGTCTTATAAAAAATTAAGAAAAATCAATCACTCTACTTTTTCTTTCTATAAAAGCTTATATTGGCAAATTCAGAACTATAACTTTTGTGATTTACACTAAAGGCCCCACTTTATCAATCTTGGCCTTACGAATTAAATTGTGATATACTTCGTGCTGCTTCACGAATAACTGTCATAAGACTGACAAAATGGAAGTCGACGAAGATAAAGATGCGTGAAGACCTTTAAAAACAAAGAATGAAATCTGTATATAAACTACTGAATTACTTTTGATTATATGTACTAATTTTTGTAGAGTTGGTGCTTCAGTACGAAAAAAATAAAATTTAATTAGCGTTTTTATTTTATTGTATTTTTGCCATTACTGTAATTGTAACATTTTTATGAAAGTAATTATATTTTTTTTAATATGCCAATGTTTTCTGTAAATTACACTTGAAAACTTGAATATTTTTAAATATTTGTTTATCTTATATTTTAAATTGTTAAAAAAGTATTTGGATTTAAAAATACAGAAAGTGAAATTGTAAATTAATATGGAAAAAAGTGTTATAAAAAATACATGTTTTATCCTTAACAATTTTCAATAAAAAATGTTAATAGCAAAGAGGTATCTCTTTTTATTTAAATTATTCTATGAGTAATTGTTATTTATATACATTTTTTTAATTTTTTTATGCAGTCATTCCTCTGTAATGTATAGCTAATAAAAAAAATTTTTTATAGATTTTTCTAACTCGAGGGTACGGATATTAGACGAGTTAATGGATATAGCTATATGTTGAAAGCATGCGAGCAGGTTGTGAGAATTGATATACCGTACCAGCTAGTCCGTACTAGTTAGTAGTACTACACCCGTGTACAGTCAAGGGAATCCAAACAATATAATTTCCTCGAGAACTTTTCAGAAAACATCGACCAAATGGTTAGCAGACATGAAATAGAACGGAGCACAGTGCATTATTTGGCGGCTGCTTTCACGGAAAACTTTTATTTTTTTTTACATTAAGGTAATAACTGCATCTATTTTAATAAAAATTATGTTGTTTATCTTGTAAAGTTAGAATGTTAATTGAATAATTCTACAAATTTTTTTCATTTTCTTGACATAACGTCTTGTAGCCTGCAGAAAAGTTAATGGCTTTTATTTCACTTTTTAGTTTAGGAAAATAGACTTTTACAATGTTTGAGTGGGCATATACAGGAGTAAATTCATCAATACCAAGAAATGTTGGCCCAGAATGTGCAGGTTACCTTTCGATAAAAAGAAGAGTGATAGAAACATTATTAGTGTCTGTATATATTGCGTTCCTAATGTTATGGAGTTTGAAAAGGATGACTTTACCAAAGTCAGTTCCATACATTCAACAACCAAGGCGAGGAAAAACTGTTTTGCTGACTATAATGTGTCTAGTCTTTGGTGTTGAAATTGGCTTTAAACTGTCAGGAAAGACTTTTGTGTACATACTCAACCCTTGTCATATTTTTACAATAGCTGAGGTATATAACTTTTTTTATTTTTGACAATTATCTTCTTATTTTAATTAGCAACGTAGATAATTTAATTTGTTAAATTAGATATACTTACTTGCCGCTGAACCAAATAGTCCTGCTATAACTGCTGCATTCAGATTAGTAGTATCTGGCTTGAATGGCCCAGTTTTAGCTTATGCATTTCCAGAAACTGATTGTCGACCAGTAAGTTTTACTTAATTTATTCATGGAATAAATTTGGTATAAGATACTTATGTTATTGTTTGATTTAAGATGTTTGCAGATAAGGCTGTATATTATATTCAACATGGCTTGATGGCTGTGATTCCTTATTATCTAATAAGACTTGGAGGTCAGTATTAATTCAATTAATTAAGTATTAATATTCAGCAGTAAAAATTTCTGCTTGATTTCTAATTAATTCAATTTACAGGAGCTTATACTATTGAGCCGTTATATGACATGAGTTGGTCAATATTTGGTTATGCACTGAATTTAGCATATCATTTTTGGATTCTTCAAATAGTTGGAATGGTAAAATTATTAATTTTATGCTTTTCCAAAGATTAATTTTAATTATTATTTTTTTTCTTTTAAGCTTGTACAAGTGAATTTAAGTCATATGCTGTGTCCTGCAATTTTGGATCCATTTGAGGGACAGAATTATCGGATCTGGGCAACCTGCCATCAGTTACTGCTTATACCTTTACTTTACAAACTCTTTTGTGTTAGTGCTGATTTTTTCTTTACAAAATGTTCATTGACAAAAATAACATCGACCATTACTTGTACAATGATTGACGATGCTACAGTACCAAAGAACTCTCATATTAATCATGGAGTTTTAGAAGGACATGAAAATGGTCATAGACACAGCGAATGAAATTTAGTCAAATTAGACTGTGATAGAATTTTTGCCAACATTTACAAACTCACTACAAGCACGTGATAATTATGCCTAAGATGAAAGAAATTAAATACTGAAATTTTGAGATTCGGTGACTAGTGTTTTATTAAATAAGAATATCTTCTCAGGAAGAAGACAGAAATTCAAAGAAGAAAGTGAATATTGCTCGCTACTGGTATCCAGTATACAAATGTCTAAGGACGTCTAACTAAAAAGTTAGCTTTTAAAGTTTTAATATCTGTCCAAAATATAGAGTTTCTATTTTATGGCGTAATTATTATAAGTCTATAACGTAAGAACATATAAATGAGTTATATCTTATACATGATTCTTTTACATCAGAAAAAAGCACCACAGTTCTAATGACAAATTATCATTAGCTATAAAGTTTTCAGAACTGAAAATATTAGGTATTCATCAAAGAATTATTTATTTGTTTATCACCTCAGTCTACACTGTGTACAATTCTAAAAAGACAACCAATTGTAATTACATGTAATAATAGTAGAGGCCTAGAGTTACATCTGTAAATCTCAAAATGAGATTATTTTCTGATTCTTATATTATCAGTAAGTTTCACTGTCCTACCTTATTCTACCATTTGTCAAATAACATGCGGCCTTGCGATAGCTGTAAAATGTTGATATGCAATTCTTTTCAAAATAGTTGTAAATGAATTGATTTATTTATTTGTGATTTCAAAGGAATTGCATTTAAGAATTGTACTTAAACAATGTAAATCAAAAAACAAATGCCGTCAACACTTGTTAAATTAAGATTTGATGATGATTTTTTAGATTATCTTTGATATTTGTGAAGGTAATAAATTGCTAGGAACATTTTTTGCGCTACTCATAAGTCATAAGTATATTTTAATAAATGCATCTGAATGAATAAAGGCCCTATATAAAAGGCGAGTACAAATTTTCCTTTGCAATTCTAGTCTTAAGATATTTAAATAAACGTATATCTTTAGAAGGTGCACGTTTTTGTTGAAACGTAGCTTTTCGTGCATTTATGTTGTGTATTCATATTTTATTATTAGTTGTTAATTATTATTAAATAAAATAAAATCATTATACTATATACTAGAGAAGTATTATAACTATAAAAAATAAAGAAACCAAATAATCAATAATTTTGTTTTATTATATACCTCAATTAATTATTAGTTAACTAATGTGCAAATGTATTAAGAAATAAAGAAAATAAATAATACTTTTTGCTTCACTGCAAACCTTAATTCAATGGTAATAAAAGAAAAACAATATTTTTTTTATATACTATTACGTTATTTTTTATTAATATATTTATATTATAATTTTTATATATTTTATATAATTATTTTATATTACAATTTGAAATTTGAAAATCGCACACGGAAGTGCAACGCCATCTGGTGCTGAACCGTTGGGGGTTGGGGGTGCTCCGGCAGAAATCGCCACTTCCCCCTCGGCCACCGACGAAGGATGAAGCGAGCTAAAGGGTTGACGGCTGAAAGCTAAATAAATCTTCGGTAAGTAATGTCTCTTTATGCGTATTGTAATGTTTTAATCAGTATCAATAATTGGCTAAATAAAAAATTTATCAGGTGCCGCCATCGACGTCAAATGCAGGATCAAAAGCCGTGAGTTGCAGTCGCGATGCTGCCTTGCTGCAGTAGTAACAGTGGCAGCACTCAGACAAATCAACTAGAAAACTGCATAGGTAAAATCTTTTTCTCTTTCTCATCGTTTTATAAACTTATTTTTATAACATTTTTAAATTAAATAATCCCATAAATCTCTCGGATACATTCTTTTTAATGAATTTCTTTGTCGAAGAATTCAAAAATGACCGTTAGACCTCGCGTCATGTATATATACGCATACGCATACCGGGATTTCAGTTAGCAACAGAATTTGATTTTTGATGCAGTATACGCGAGTGGTAGGGACCTGCAGGGTGTGCTTACGTAAAAGATTTTTGAAAATGACCGTTAAGCATCGCGAAATATATAAGCAATATACATGCATATATGCTTATGTAAGGGGAGTAGTCGAGTAGTCAGTCGGCGAAGAGCTGCAGGGATGCTGACACAAGTGGTAAGATATCTCAAGTCCCTGATTAAATAAAATTTGTTGAAAATATACGATGAGCTTCGCGAAGTATATACATGTATATACTCATTTACATAAAAATTTTTGAAAATGTCCGTTGAGCTTCGCGAAGTATATATACTCATTTACATATAAGGAGTGTTAAGATGGCGGTCAATTAACGACGCTGCCGCTGCGTCTCAGTTCAGTACAAAGAGGCAAGGGACGTGGGGCTCGGGTAAGTCCTAAGTGGTAAAAATCTCAAGCTACGGATTAGTTTTTGAAAAAGTACGTTAAACAATGCGAAGTATATCTGTGTACACGGATGTATAATATATCGATCGAGAAATTCAGTTAGCAAGATCGCGGGCATAAAAGATTTTTGAAAATGACCGTTGAGCATCGCGAAATACATAAGCGTATATGCATGCATATATGCTTATATAAAGGGAGTATTTGTGGCGGAGACAAAGGACGCTGCATTCTCAGTGCAATAAACGATGGCAAGGGACGTGGGGCTTGGGTAAGTGGTAAAAATCTCAAGCCACGGATTAAAGTTTTTTGAAAAAGTACGTTAAACAATGCGAAGTATATATATATACTTATATAAAAGGAGAGGCGGTGGAGACAAAGAACTCCAAATTTTCAGTGCAGTATGTGAATAGGTATACGTGAATATAGCAGAGATTCGAGCATAAGTGCATAATTTTTTTGTAAATGACCGTTAAGTTTCGCGAAGTATATATACATATATACCAATATACATAAGGGGTCTTAAGATGGCGGCCAAAGCCCAAAGGACGTAGGCTGCATTCTCAGTCAGTGCAGAGCGCGAAGAGAAGAGAAATGGCTGCAGCGATTAAATTTTTTTGAAAAAGTACGTTAAGCATCGCGAAGCAAATATTCATCGCAAGTTGAGACAGTCACAAAGGGAGCTGCTAAATCACGGTGCATACCTATTGTATGAATGGCATGAGTGACGCTTGCATAACCGGTAAGAACCTCGAACAGTCGAATTTCCGATTACAGTTTTTTTGCAAATAAGTCGCGAAGTACCCTATATATGTATACATAAAGGGAGTGAGGTAGTGTCGTAGTGACAAAGGGGGTTAGATTCGCCGTGCAAAACGCGAGTAGCAAGGATGTGGTTACAAGTGCAAGTATGTGGCCACGAGGGACAAGTGATAAAAAACTCGATTCTCTGATTAAAGTTTTTTTACAAATGGCTATCGCGAATCACGTAATGCATAATATAGTATACCTATGTACATACATACAATGAGAGTTGAGGTAGCAAAATATTACTATACGTACTCAGTGCAGTACGTGAATTGTAAGAGTTAGAAGCAATTGGCAAGTACTTCAAGTCATTGCTCTAAGGTTTTTGTAAATAACATTTTAACAGGGTTCACAGTGTAAAGTAAATTTAATGTATATTTCTACATGCATGTAGTCTCAAGCAAAGGAAGTTTAGGTAGCTATAAAAGGTGTGATTAAGTTGAGGATCAAATAAATTTGCCTAGTGAAGTTCAGAATTATTCCAGATCCTTCATCGAAGATATTAGTTATATAGTTTAATCTTTCGAACAAAGAACGAAGGTTAATTAAGGATTTATCGAACACCCAAAGTCAATTTCTAGCAAAACTAATTATGTTAGTTTTTTGTTTGAAAAGATTGATTCTGATTGAAAAACTACATAATTAATCTTTGAGGTAAAGGGAACAAAGAATAACTCTCAATGTATAATGTATAATTAACAGAGATTGGGATAGGTATAGGTATATTAGCATACAGTGGGACATTGAGGCATCTTTGTGGGTAATTTTCGCTATATAGATAGACGCTATACATATAGACATAGGCAATTTTTACTATAAAGTATTTCATTATTATTAATGTTCAGTTATTAAAATCTAAATATGATAATTTAGTAGCCTCATGGAAAATAAATAATCAGTTCAACCACCTAAGAAAATCATAAATTTTTAATTTACGTTTTCATATAAATTTTTTTCATTTATTAAAATTACTTTTATATTTTTTATCCACTTTGAATCATTGAAACTGCCTGATCACCCTAAACTGAATTAAAGTAAAATAATAAATGAATAAAAATTAATAAAACTTCTAAATTACAGAGAATTATTTAGAGCCGAATAATTATTAATCATTTTATAAATTGAAATAGGAAATTTTTGACTTTTTTCACTTCATATACTTAAATATTCTCTTTTTTATAGGAGGCGATCTGGTTTTTCCTGTTGATTCTGCATTTAACAATTCATCTACATCAGTAGCCTTTGTAACAACCTCGTCTTCAACAACAAAGATGACAACAAGCACTACAACTAGATCTTTTTTCGCAATTTCACTGTAAGTTTCAACTACAAGCTTGTTTATAGCACTTGTAACTACTAAAATACTGGTAAACATAATGCCTCTATCAAAACCATTAACTAAAAAATCATTTATTAACAGATAGAACTCTTATTTTTAAGATGGCTGTACAAGTAGAAGTTTTAAACGATTACATAAAACAAAAGGTATTTAATATTTTAAAATTAGAATTTCTTAAATATTCTATTTACTTATGTGTTTAAATATTTTTTCTAGAAATTATCTAAAAAGTTGGATAACCACCAAGGGACTTCAGTACAGTCGCTCAACAATAAGGCTTATATACTTATTGGATTGAAATAAACAGTTACCCCAGAAGAATTGCCAGATTCTACATCAAGTATGCATTTTTTCAAATACTTTCCTTTTATGAACTAAGGGTAAAAGTTAATATTAATCGATTTTTTAAAATAGATTCTTCATTGCTTCTTGTTCATATCACTATGAACAATTCAACACTACAGCTGGCAAATCTCTTAAACCACTGGGGCATTGAGGCTTCTTTAAGGATAACACTAGCTATGGTAAACTAGATCGCGAACTCGGACGCGGCCTTGTATCTCTTCTTGCACTGCCAATGCATCGTGTACGAGGCAGTGCAGCACTTAGCATTGAAACGGTTAAGGTCAGTACTTTGCTGTCGATAATTTTTCAAAATAACAGTAAATTTCATAATCGGAATATACGTGGTCCTTCCACCCCTATCCCCTTCCCCCCTCTCATCGCAGAGATTTCCATCGAACGCTCGAAACGAATTGTGAGATAAGTTGAGCGCATTAAATTACATCAAATCCGAAGAACTCGAGGACCCTTCAAATTGATAAAAGTTGACGACTGAAAGACTGAACATCGACGGTAATATCACGATGCTCTGTGCTCGAGTTAAATACGCGTCGATCTCGATCAAGGCCCAGCGGAGCTGGTTTTTTTTTTAGCCCGCGGGCCGCGCGAGTAGGTAAATGCCGTTCGCGCGCTCGCAGCGAAGGTCGCTCTCGATTTTTCCGGCGCGGAGGGAGAAGGAGGCACGCGTCCCCGCGCGAAAAGCGGACGCGATTCCGCGCGCCTCTTATTAGGAGCGTCGCATCTCGCGCGCCCGAATCCGGGTCAAAGTCGCGTCCTCCGAAAGGCCACCTCCTCCCCCCGCGGGCGGCGGTAAGCACCTCCTTCGCGCACCTGACCGAGATGAGCAACGGCTTTATTTATGGATCCGTAGCACGGCGACACCGCTTTTTTATCGTCGGCGATGAGCACAAGCTACGAGGGATTTTCTTTTCGGTGTGGCTATACTTTCTATCGGTCGCGGGAAAAAGCGACGGAGCGCCGGTGGACACCGGCGAACGGGTTGTCGCGGCGACAAGTGGCTCGCGCATAAGTTCGCGCGGGCGCTGTTAGAAAACCAGTTCCCGCGCATTTCTATTGCCGTTAAATCGCACCCGCCGAGATTTCCTCGCGAGATTACGGCGGACCGCGGAAAAAAGCCATTCTTTCAGCGGTTTGTGCAGCCCTTCGCTATATACTGGCGCGCGAGTCGCGGCTCCGTGAGCGGTGTCCCGATTGTCACCGGGCGCGATGTTACATGCACTTTATTCGCTTTTTCTCTTATCTTCGGTAGGATTTAGTTTTTGTCAACGGTGAACGTGTGATTCCAGTTTAAATGCTCGGAAATACCTGGAAGTAGTTAGAGCGGAATAAAAATCTATTTAAGTACCAAAATTTAAAATAAGTTTAATTTTTCAAATTAATTTTGTATCGTGTGTCTGCGTGCGTGCGTGTGCGCGTGTGAGGAAACCTACTGAGAAATTATAAAAATTGGACGGATCGAACCTGAGAAATTTCTTTATTAACAATAACCTTAGTTTAATAATAGTATTAGAAAAAAGCGAACGATATTATCCATACTATAAGAATTTTTGCATGTTTTATTCGTATTATTATTTTATTTTACATTTTATTATATATATTATATTTATATTATTTTAATATTTTATTATGTGTATATTATATTTATTCTCTATCTATTATATAGCTCTCTATCATGCATATTTTATAAGAAATTAGGATTATTCAGTACATAAAAAATAATTTTCAAAACTTAATTTAATTTGAAGTGTACCGATTATGTACAGAACTTAAAGAATTTATAGTATTTACAATTACGTGACAAAAATTTATCAAAACAATTATGGTAGAAGTCAGGCGACGATTTCTAAAAAAAAAAGCGAAACTCAACCTATCTCCGGGGTAATTTCGCAATCCCGTAAACACAATCTCGTTGTTCGCAAAAAAGAAGTCAACGACGAAAAAAAGTCCTCGTTCAAAAAGATCGCCCGGTGCGCAGCTTTAGAGCGCGATTTGTCCACTTGGTCACGTCTTCGCAGCTGCTCCTGGCGTGATAGCGCTCGCTCGTACCCTCCTTTTTTATTCTTCTCCGCGCGGCATCGTCTCCTTTTCCCCCAGCGCGTTCCGGTTCTCAAGCGGCGCTCCGTGACCCCACACTACCAGTGGACGAGTCTCTTTCCCACATTAATTGTTGCAGAGCCGCGGGAGACTTTAATTTTGAGGAAATGTCTCCATCGTCGAGCTCCTTTCCCTCCGCGGCTTTTCTGGAGCGCAGCTCTGCGCACACGAAAAACCGGACACTCACGTCCTGCGCCTCGACATTTTTTTCCTCCTTCCTTTTTTTATTTTTAGAAATCTCCGCTTCTTTTTTTCACGTGTCTCCTATGAGAATTTTCGGCCGCACAAGGCGAACCATCTATTAGCACGCTTTAATTCTTACCTTTGCGGAACTCTAGGCCGGAACTCCGACGACAGGAACGAGGAGGTTAATTAGGGTTTTCAACAAGAAAGCACAAGACAGGTCGTTCATTTTTTTTCAAACGTACTCGTTTTTAGTGTATTTTCATCGAATATTACATATTGACATATATACAGTCACCACTATACGTATTTGCTACACAGCACGCGACTAAACTAAAAGTGAAACGCTGAAGACGGATATCGCGACGATCGGCTTCCGAGCTACCGGCGGCTCCTTACCGCGGGAATCTCGGCAGTCGATCGCCGGCGAGCAAAGCTCGTCTTTCGCTCGCGCGCAATATTAAAGACACAAAAAATATATTATAATGTATGACACTTTCTGTACAATGTGGGGTGGGAAAAAAATAAACAGGATAAAGGCATGAACGAGTCAGTACGAGCTTAAAACATTTTTTGACCTTACAAAGTAAACTAGGCTCAATAAAATCGATACGATATAAACTAAAGGTAACGAGCGCTCGGCTTTGTCGCTCGGCTCACGTGGCGCCGCTCGAGAGTAACACGTTAGGTACGTATATATCGGTAACCTCAATGAAATCACATTCGCACTAGATTTTTCTTTCTTTTATACGATTAATAGAAGTAGGGAGATCGGATGGAGAAGGGGCGAGGGCGATAGGGCGGTCGTGAAAAGTTCGATAATAGAGGAACGTGGAGCGGAAGATTTTCGGTGATAAAAATAAAAGAGGAGGAGCGAATTCGGTCGTCGGTGGGATTCGCCGGGCTGAACGCATACGCAAGCGCGATCGTGAGCTTCAGAGGGCGGCTCACCGTCGCGAAACAAGAGTACAGTAAAGATAAGAGTATACAGTGTAGATAGAGGAAGCTAGACCGGGTGACGCGTGTTCTCCAAGTAGGAAACGAGGAACGTATTTTTTTTTAATTAATCATTGCCTATTACTTATTTTAAAAAAAGAAAAAAACGACGCGGAGGGTAGAACCTCGCGCGAAGTCTCGCACGCTTTATGTAGGAGGGTAAGAAATCAGAGATAGAAAGAGAAGATGGTACAGCTTTTATTCTAGGTACAAAGTAACCGAGCCTCGACGCGAGGCGCGGTTGAAGAGAGAAGCGCGTCGGAGGCGGGAGGGGCTCTTCTTTGGGCGAAAAATAATTCGATCGAAGGCCCTTTGATAAATGACACTTTCGCCGCGCGCGTCCAAACTTCACATTGTATTACGTGCGCTCGCGCGCTTACATACTTTATTTTTTTCAATCTCGTCTCTCCTCGCGTGTTCGACACACATTTTGTGCCAGGATATATATTACCTTGTATCCGACTCTTAAATCTTGTTATTAAATAAAAGAATACATGGATATTTCTCTTTTTTCATCGTATATGTATAAATGTATGGTGTTTACGTACGTGTATTTCTATATATTACTATTGCGTTACAACGTCATACACTTCTTTTGTATTTACGAAGACTCGCACTGAAAGACCTGTACATAATTTCGCATTTTTCGTTTTTTTTTATCTCGCTTTACGTTATACGCCGTCGCATTGCGCGCGCGCGACGAGAGGAGAACTTCGGCGCTGCGGAATCGTTATTTACAAAAGTGCGCCTTTTCTCTCGTTGCAGGAGTATAGGAGCGCGTAAACGCGTCTCGTTTCCCTCCTTTTTTCTTCCCTTCTACTTCACTCGCGCTAAATTTTCCGTCTCATTGTGCAGAAGCCGGCGAGCCGAATTTCTCCTCTCCGATCGCGATAAGGCCGTATCGCGACTCGAGTCTAAGAATTTGCCGCACTATACATCTCCCTGCGTGTCGCAAGACTTTTTGAGATCGTCTAACGTTTTGCAAGCCTCGAGGAGCCGTGAATTGATGATCTCGGAACGGAACTCCTTCGCTGCCTCTGCGTTTCGGGCGATTAGAAAAAAAATCGGTTTGATCGATCGGGATGATTGGTTCCTTTTTGCGCGGCCGGGATATTGTTCAATCATCGGTTAGAAAATTTCGAACTTCGGTCCGATGGATCAATAGAAATCGATTGATCGAGAAAGAAAGAAAACAAAAGTATTAATTTTTTTAAGAGAAGAGAAACTTTTAGAGAGATGCTTTGCTTTTAGCCGCACGATGACACTGACGACTTCATATTTTATTCGTACGGACGCCAATGTACTAGAGGCGGTCAGTTCGCGAGATTTATTCGACGGGTTGTCCGAGACTCATAATTGACTCGCAATTATTACTTAAGTATTGAGGTTTCAATCACGCGGAATATCGAGGTACTTGGGGAGGGGACCCCTCTCGTCGATACTTCCAATAAAAATTGCAATGAATTTAAATACCCAATAAATAAAATTTATCGGCGACGGCAGACACCGTGAAAGATTCGCGAACGAGCGTCAGGGAGATTTGTTGCTGCTTAAATTTACAAATGGCTCTTTAATGGAACAAAAACCCAATTACCCGGGGGAACTAAAGCGCGGTGACATCACTCGCTCTCACGGAGGAGATATCTCTCACGGTCTGCCGAACGGCGCGGTATACATAGCCGAGGAATCCCCGCAGCCGGCGAAAATCGCGGAGCGAGCGAGAGAGCGAAAGACACGATGTACGGCGCATTCATCATACACGGGTGGCACGGCAATTAGCCCGCGAGGGGCCGGGGATGGCTACCGGCGTTGCGTTAACTCGATCATATCTCTCGCGGGCGCATAATCGGCCGATTCGCGTAATCCGCCTTTCGAAAGGCGACGCCGCGGGGACGTCGAGGCGTGGACGCGTGGGAGAAAAAGAAACGATTTCAGGCACGTGAGCGTAATCGGCGGCCGATCTCTGTCTCTCTCTTTCTCTCTCCCCGGCTCATCTGGTGGCTCTCTCGCGCGCGCGAGCGGCAGTGGCTCCTTCGCGGCGTTCCACTTTCGCGAGGAGGGCAGGCGGCCGGGCGAAGGGAACCACCTCGCCGGCCGTGTGTTTTATGTACGTGTGAGCGTACGTGCGATATCGGGGCGTAGCGAGGAGGGAGGGAGAGCGCGAGGGAGAACGAGAGAGAGACGGAGAGACGAGCTGGCTTCTTCTCACGTACGTTTTACGTAGCACGTTCGAGGCTTAGGATGGGAACCCCTCGCGCGCGCCCAAGCTTTTTATGCTCCTGTACGGCTTTGCCGCACGTGCGGATACGTCTCTCTCTTGCTCTCCCGCGCGATTGCGCGCGCGAAGACACGACAGTATTTTCGACTCGATGAAAACCTCGCGCGCCGCCGATGTTTTTGCTTTTTACTTTCCCCGGGGCCCGAGCGCCTTGTACTCACTTTTATAATTGCTCCTTTTTCTGGATTTAAAACTTCGACGGGGTTTTTATCCCTCGCTCGACTTTTTTACCCCCCTTCGCTCGCCGAGGAGTCTACTTTTGAAAGATCTGCTGGCGTAGAATTAGCCCGAAGCTCCCCGTCTACCGCTTTTCAGAAGAGAAATAGTAAAAATCGCGTAAAAATCCATTGCGAAACGCCGCCGTCGAACACACGCGGAGCGCAGAAGTGGATCGCGCGGAAAGAGAGAAAAAGGAGCACCACCTCCGTGAAGTCTTAGACCCAGCCGTTTTAAATTTACTACGATGAATATAATGGGACGTAACGGCCGGGGCGCATTGCGAAAGCGCTTTTTGAGCGCGTCGCGATGTAAAAAATCGTACACGCCCGTAAATTACCGGCGCGGAAATTATCGGGCAGCATCTCGCAGGGGAGGGCTAGGCCCGGATCGGCACCGAGCGGTCCCGCGAAAAACGCTGGCGACACTCTCCTTTTCGATCGGAATCGACGAGATGACGGCCGATCGGTATCGCGCGTAAGCGTATATAGCCCGCCGGAGCAGCACCTCCCCGCCTCGTTAATGAGCGGCGACGCTTTCACGTCGCGGGGACGCGAGAAAAAGCTGGCGACGCGGCGCAGCAGGGAGAACGGGAGAAAAAAAGACGGGGAAGGCGCGAAAAAAAGGAAGAGCGCGGAGGAGAGAAAGGAGGATAATTGAAGTCGGCGATCGAGAGGATCGATTGCCGTGTGCGCGCGGCTTGGCTTCTTCATTGCGTTTCACTTTCGCGATGCGCCCGATCGAGCCGGCCGCGGGGCGTGGCGCAAAAGTGTAACGCAACAGGACCGAGGTCACCGCCGGCTCTCTCCCTCCCGCCCCGCTCTCTCGGGCGCGCGCGAAAGAAATACGAGCCGGCGGATTAGCGGGCGCTTTAGAGCTTCATTTTCACCTCGTAGAGGCTGTACGCGTAACTGGACTTTCCACTCGGGTGCACGCGCAAGCGGCGACTCGATCCACGGGGAGTTAGAAAGTAAAGATCCGATATCGATTCGCTCGATGTGTATACCCCGGCCGATATCCCCGCCCGAGATGCTTCCTCGATTTTTTTCTAATGGCGAGCGAGAAAACCGCGATAGGCGCCTCTCGCGATGATGGTTTATTGCGCGGCGCGAGGTTCCGTTTTCTCGGCGGTTCGTCGTTTTCCCTGGAAATAGCCGGACTCCCCCTTTTCTTTTTGCGGAAATTTCGAAGGCTCGTTTATGCGCCGAGAGAGGCGGCAGTTTTACGGGCCGATCGTCCGGCTCGTTGTGCCTCTCTCGTTGCGCCCGGCGATAAGAAACGGGCTGCGTGCCTTCCGCTCCTCGGCGATCGAACGATTTCTAATAATTTTGCAGCGGCCGATCGGTTGTTGCTGTCCCCCAGAGGCGTCGCTCAACTGGGTCGACGTAACGTCGAATTCACTTTCTAGGTCGTAAAATTCATCGCCGCGCCGTTTCCGCGCGAACTCGCGTTTCCCGCTCGGAACTAATGGCCGCGGCCCGTTTTTTTGTCCCCTCTCCGTGCCTTTTTCGCGGCTTTCCCCCGGGCCATCCTCGCTCAGATAAGCCGGGCACCGTTGCGATTCTCGGAATCGACCTCGGCGTCGCAAGAAAGAAAGTTCCAAGGGTGAAGGGAAAAAGGAAGGCGAGAAAAGAGTGCACCGCGACCGATTCGTTCCCCTCGCGAGGCGCGTTGCGTCCATTTATTTCCCTCGGCCGCGCGCGCTCGCTTCGCTTTAATTACATCCAATCGAGAGATCTTTCAGCGTAACGCAGGAACGGTACATCGCTAGTAAGTGAAAATAAAAAATAAAACGAACAGATCGACCCGCACGATGCGGCCTCGAGCGGGCCTCCTCTTCCACGCTTTGCGATGCGGAGTCGAGATAACTTTCGGTCCTCGGCAGTGGGTGTGCGGTCGCGACGTCGCGTCGGAGTCCTTTGGAGAGAGGTATCTGCGTGAGTCAACGGGCGTAGTCGCGGGTCCGGACTCAGGTGTTGTTGTTGGGCGAGAGGGGCGGCGATGCCGCCTCCCGCTGCTGCTCCTCGTGCAGGCTCTCGGCGCGGCTGGCGCTGCTGCTCGACCTCGAGCTCAGGTTGTCCCGGTCGCTGAAGTAGGAGGAGTCGCCCTGGGCGGCTGCGGCGCCGGCGCCCGGCTGCTGCCGCTTCTCCTCGAGTCGCAGCTGGTGCTTTTCGCTCCAGGCCGCGCGCTCCTCCGCGCTCGCCCCCAGTAGCCCCGGGAAGTACGGCAGACCCTGTCCCCGCGACGTGATCTTACCCATGAAGCTGCGGATCTCGTCGAAGTAGGACTCCTCGGCGGCCCTGGGCAGCTGCCCGTGATACCTGGAGCGCACCTCGTCGAGTATCGTCGGTCCGTCCGCGTCGTGCTTCTTCAAGTGCCTGTCGAGGTTAGTCTGCTGACCGAAGCAGCGCTCGCACAGCGGGCACTTGAACGGCTTTTCTTTGTTGTGGATGTTGCGCACGTGGCGCTGCAGGTTGCTGGAGATGCTGAAGCTGCGCTCGCAGTACTTGCACTTGTAGGGCT
>UXGC01000546.1:0-89511 GCA_900480045.1 Eurytoma adleriae | reverse complement strand
TATCACATGTAAGAATGCGCAAGTGTGCGTAAAAGTACTTCACGCACTACTTTACGCACAGAGTTGCATAAAATAATTACATCTTTACATTTATTGAAAATAATTTAAGAGCAATTGTAATTTCACGATATCAGCTTGAACTAAAGAGTGATAAATTAATCTTTGGCTCTCTACATGATGGATATTGAATAACAACCAAAATTCGAGTCATTTGCATAAAAATGCACTTGACACGTATGCAGGGCGTATTACCTGGTGCATTTACCGCTAGATGGACGCCGAGAAATTTTTCCCAATAACGGACCTGGTGTCTTAATTTTACATATATGCGATTTGACACTTTAGTGATTCGGTATTCGGTAAGAAAGCTACCGGTTGTCAATATCATCTTATTATTGTATGATTAATCTACAATGTTTATAAAAAACCTGTATCACAGTCATAATTGTAATCAAATGTCACCGTTTTTCCTTGAGTTTAATTGTTCCTGTTGCTGAAGAAGGTATTTTTCTTGTGCTTAATGTATCACTTCTTTCTCTGACGCGTCTGCTTTCGAGAACTCAAGTTCATTTAAAACTTTTAAATAACAAAAAATCACGTTCATTCAGAAAAATGAACAAAAATCTTCAAATTGTATTTCGCAATTAATTAGAATACTTTATTTTATTTTGTTTAGAAATGTTCATACCCTATTTTTCACAATATTTCAATCCTCTGTAACGAGTGTCTATTTAGGCTTTTCGACGTTCACAATAGGAACAAACTATCGAACCATTTAAACATTCACCATTTAAACAAAATGAGCCCCAAAAAAAGGAAATCTCAAAGTAAATTAAACACCACCCTTTAAACCCCCGACAAAATTCGTCATTGCGTAACAATAATTACACCGGGCGACAACTCGAGTTCGTTCAATCAGCGACAAGCTGGGGCCGTAATCGCGCGTCATTGTTTTCGACCCGCGAATAATTACGAGGCTCTCCCTCTCTCTCTCTCTGGCTCTCCCGGTGCGTATGCATTATGCAACCGACGAATTCGATCGCGCCGAAACGCCATTGAAATGGCGCGGCGTTAATTTTAATCGCTCGACGCGGCCGCTTAGAATCTCGCCGGAGCGACGCGGCCCGCCGAATTCAATTGCACAAAGCGCCTGGAAAATCGTCGCGCTTAAACGAACGGCGAATACGTCGACGGGACGTTACTTCTTCCGCTTTTTGTGCCGATGGCTGCGGATCTCTTATTGTTTGGTATCCGGATACGCGACTCTTCAAATTACGCAAACGAATGATTACGCGCTTAATATAGCCTCTATTCAGTTGGAGAAAGGGGATCAGGAGAGAGGGCTTGGATTAAAGATGCTCTTTAGCTTTTTAGAGTTTTTATGGATGAATGGAATAGTGGCTTGAATTTTATATAATTATTTTTTCAAATGTAAAATTGTTTGAAGTTAGTTTTTTTATAGGAAAAAGCTGCATATGAGAATCGATTATTTTTCCGAAATTTATTTAAAGAATCAGAAAAAAACACTATAAATAGTATTTCGAATTCCCAAACAACTTTATAAACAATCTTATTAGCGCTGAAATAACTTCAAATATAATCTAATCAAATAGTTCACATACTGAGAAATTTATTTTTGGTAAAGAATTTTAACGACTTGATAATTTACAAAAAAAAAAACACAAAGATCGATAATTCCTGATCATTTTTTACACTTCTATATCTATTTAGTTACCAGTCGTTCCAAATGCTATTACAACACTACAGCAACCAAAGTAACTCGTAAACTTTAAATAAGACCGTGAAAAATCTTAAAGCGTTAATTTAAATGCGCTCCCCTCGCGCCGCATTAACCGCGAGAACTAATAGACTTTCGGATTGCTCGGCGGGGCGCCACCTGTTTCGCAAATTCCCTTGTTCCTGGAAATGTGCAGCTCCAGCCAAACGCAGTTAAGCGATGCATCACCGGCTTGAAATTCGAGCTTGGAAAATGGTTATTTTCACTAGTGTGCACTGCTCTTAAGAGATATTGTTCTGGGAGATAATTAAAGCCGCGCTATATCTTCGCTCCCTAACGGCGGAGAGGAAAAAGGGAAGAGGGGGGGTTAACCCCTGGGTCTGACGACTAAACAGCTGAAGAATGCTGCAAACGAGCAAAAGAAAAGGAAACCAAAGGCGGACTGGGTATTAAAGGAGAAAGAGGTCAAAAGACCGTTGCACAAGCGACTTTTGCGGATGGATGGGTCTTTAAAAATTCATCGGCGACTCGAGGAGTTATTGCAGCTTTCTTTCGCTACTGTAATCAGAAAAAGAATGGCACGGACATTATGATTCTGGAGGTAAAATCTTGAAGAATTACAAGTGTACCTTTGTTTTTCTTTTCCGGGTTAATGGAATAATAGATGTGCGATGTATACTCTGGTGCAATGTTATTTTTAAGTTCTAAATAAGATATGTGCATTGATAATTTTTTTGTATTATATCTGCTAAACTTCATTATTATTAATTTAAAAACTAAAAATACTTTGCATCTTCATAGTTCGTTCAAAATGAAAAATTAATCGCTTATTTGGCTTTACAAATTCATCCTTTCAAAGTGTCAGAGAAAGTGACATATTCATTTAATGAAAATGCTAAAGAATTTTAATTTTCATAATAATATTTCAATAGTTAAGAAGAAAGTTAAGTTAGTTTTTATGCGTTTCAGAAGAAGAAATAATTGAAAAATTCTTATATATTATTCGCATTTTTAATCGTCATTTTTACAAATTCTCTACAAAGCTATACAATCTCCAGCAGAATCAACAAAGCTTTATTCAAACCCTATTAAATCCATTGCAGACGAATAAATAAATCTCAACCCCTTTTCCATTTATAAAAAAAAAATTTGATTACCCTTCCACATCCGTAAAATTTATTTCCACCATGACCCGCTATTGATGTTCTTCGGTCGAAGAAGAGAGAAAAAAAGGTTAAAACCCGCCACCGTCGCACCCGCTCCTTTATACCCAGACGCCGGGCGAGGGAAATAAGAAAAGCGCGAGCGCGAGGGCTCAAGTAGAATAACGTATTACCGGTCGGCCGGGCTGCAGCGCGGCCGCACAAAAGCCGGAGAAAACATCATTTGAATAATAAAACGCCCGACTGCGCGTTTATATCGGGCGCGAGTCGACGAACGCGCCGGCGACAAATCATCGGCCGGCGAAGGAGGTGCGAAATTTATTCATCGATTCCGGACCGGGGAATCGCATCTCCTCCCCCCCTTCCAACCCGTTTTTTCCTACCCTCCGCCGTCGCCTCTATTTCCAGGGTAATGAAAAATTGAATTCGACTGGAGTTTGCGCGCCGCTAATGAGTGCGCGGGCCGATGAATGATTGATGCGTATAGAGTGGAGAGATCGAGGGGAGGGATCGAGTCGATTTTTGGAAGGCTGTGTACTTCGGGAACGAGTGGTTGATTTGTTGGTTCGAAGGCGCCTGGTGGGGGGCAGGCTGTGAATGCAAGTTTCGAGGAAGAGTGGAGTGGCAGAGTTGTTGAGGAAAACGTTTTCTGGAGATATTGCTGGGATGTTGCGATCTCTTTAGGGAAGTAAGTAAATATCAGGTCCGACGCTAACAATTAAACGTAACGAAATAGGATAAAATTACGTTCACTCAATTTTTAAATGTATTTGTTTATATCAAATAACATGCCTCTACCTAAATATTCTGAATAAAAGACACTGAATAATATTTTCAGTACAAAACTTTGTATTACACTGATTAAAGAGGAATTAGTGAAGTCACTCAAATTAGATGACATTATTTTACTAATCAATAACCAGTTGAGCTATTTTACTAATTATTTATTAAATTTCATTAATTAAATAAAAAAATGTTTATTTAAAAAAACAATGATTCATGAATGAAAGATGCGATAAAGAATTAACCGAAAGGAAATATCGAACAAACAAACTCCTTCCCCCTACAGTCCACTCCAATTAATAGTAATCTGCCCAGAATATTCACCCGGCTCGACATCGATCATAATTGCTCGAGAAACAAAAAAAAAAAAAAGAAGCAGGGGCGCTCGTCGTAAACGAAACGCCATCGAGAGATCAAAGACCGGTGATTAGAGCCCGCGGGGATGCTGTCCCGCGAGCTCGGGGGAGAAACAAAAACGAGAAGGAGGTGGATCGTCGCGGGGATAAAGGACGACACGGCCGTGGGGTTAATTGGCTTGCGCCCACGATGGAAGCCGCGCGCCTCCCCCGTCAAAGCGGCCCGTTCGCCGGCTGACTGCGCGCCGCAGACACGACGGCGTCGCGCGTACACCCCGTTCCCAGAAATTATTAAAGCAAAGAAAAGTCCGCCCTCTTGCTACCCATCGAGCCGGAGACCTACTTTGGCTCGAGCGAAATTTATCTCGACGACGAGATCCTTTGCGAGCTTGACTGTCTGATGGAACCCGTTTATATGTATGTAAATGCGTATTTATTTGTGATTTGTACTTGATTTGTAAGGTGGAATGTATTTTTAATAAAATTGTTTGATATGTTATTCAGAGTAGTTGAAAAATTAACTAAAATTTGGGATTATTTTACTAATTTATTTAAAGAAATGCAAAATTCTTTGATGGTTCATAATTAAATATTAAATTCTTATGAATATGTTTTGAATTTTCGCGCCATTCTACCGGAAGTTTAGACATTATCCTTCTTTAAATACTTCAAGTTATAATGCTATTGTTTTTTTAAGAAAGGAATTAACGCGATTGGAAGCATTAGATAGAGACAAAATTGTAGGATAAAGAGTTTTTGTTCTCAATATTAAATGAAAAGCTCTTAATAGGATTCACAATTTTGTGGAAAATACTCAGAGATTCGGTAAAGAAACATACAACCTCTTTTAAATAAATGATGAAGCTGAAAGAAAAGCCAATCTATTCTTGTTTTGTTTCGCTCTGACGAGATCACGCGATTATTCATTTCAGTGTACGTATCCTATCAGGTGGCCTTATCGACCTATGCGACGATATACAAGGGATAAGAGAAGAAAAGATAAATAATTTTCTTATATTTAAAAATAGCTAGTGTCATTTTTACGAAAATTTTATAATATTTTATATCGATTATGTGTATCTGAATGTAATGATTCTGCTTTTATATCATCAATTCTAATGAACAAAGGACACTTATTTTTTTTCTTAACAAAAAAACATTTCAGTTTCTTGAAGGGAAAACTAGTATAATTTAGATCATTCATGATTATAAAATCAATTCTATGATTTTTTTTCATATCCAATTTTGCAATTACCGACGTTTATTAAATGAAAGAAGCGAGATATTCGATCGAAACGGAGTAACTTTCTTCAAATCACCAATTGAAACGAATAAAATTCTCAAAGAAATAGGAAGACTTTAGTGAATAGATTAGGCTATAAAGAGAAGCTAAGAACGAATGCAACTCGTCAGATTATCAAATTAGATTAACTTCAAAATAAATACACATAATCATATTCTCACATCATAATCTTGAAACGGATCTTAAACTCGAATTAAACCTTTTCTTTTATTCAAACCCCAACTGCATAACGAGGCTGACCCATTCCAAGCCCGTAAAGCGCGCATACCGCGCAAACGCTTCTGAAATTCAAACAGTCTCTTCACGTCGGACACAACAAAAACAAAGGCGAAAAACACATCGTTAAAACTTTCGCAGTCCACCGCGCATTTAGCATAAATATCACGACCAGTCGGGACAAACATCCCCGTATAAAACCCAAGCACCCCGTCCCGCGCCAACTTCCACCTCGCCGTAAAAAACTTTACCCAGCCTCCGCCCAAGACACTAGAAACCCGCCTCATCGCGGCCATCAGTCCGGATTATGCCCCGCTCTCGAGGCGAAATCCCCGCGCCCGCTCTTATTTCGCGGGAGGGCGCGATTTGTTATTCAAAAACCGCGCGCCTCGATAATTTCGCGCGCGAAAATTCAGAATGCGCGGTGTACGCATCGATCGCGCGCGGCCCGCAATTTCGCCTGCGGCTGCGGAAAAGGAGGGAAAAAGATGACGGCCGCGGCAAGGGAATCCCGGCGTCCCTTCCAGGGTGGCGTTATTGGATGACCGCGCGGATCTCCCCGGGACGCTCGAGGAAAATGCGGACGGAGGCGGGGAGTATACGTATGCGAGATGCTGACGCGTGGAAAAGTGGGGAACGCGACCGGGATGAATCGAGTGCGTTGTTCGTCGGCACGAAAAAATTTAATTTCAGGAGAGATGAGTAGAGGGACTAGTCGAAATGAGTGGGGTGAAGAGGATATATGGGCGTCTTGATGTACTCGTCTGTGACTACTTAGATTGGTTAATCTCAAAATAATTGATGAGTACAGAATTATTTATTTGTTCGCCGATAGTGAAATGTTTAATTCTGTTTGCAATGTTACTTTGTTTAGAAATGTAAAATATATCCAAAGGAATAAGAAGTAATAATAATCAAAGTTGATCAATATTTAATTTAGTACTTAATTAAAATATCTATTAAAAGTAAAATTATTTCAGCTAATTTTTAAAATAAATTACATTTATTTTAATTTTTGATGATTTTCGATTTGACAGCACACTTAAATTTTATTTAAAACACCTTTCGTTTTGGAATATATCTTATGCTCTGAAAACTTATTGAAAATGTAACTTGATTATTGATGTATTCCAAGGGAAACTCCTTTGCTTCCAGTGCAGAAAATTGAGTAACATTCGATTTAAAAAGAATGTCTTACGGTACCCGACTGAATCTACTTCTCTTCGATTTACTTAGCATAGAAAAGCGATTTCATAAATTTTTTTCACTGCAAGAGTAACTTACGTGCTCTATTTCAATTTTTTCGTACTATACTTCGATAAGTCCTTCATAAAATGTTTTTCAATATCTAAAAAGTATGTAATCCTTAAGATATAAATTTTAACTCTTTAAGAAATGTATTTTTTATATCACACTAGAGCACAGCATGTTCTCATAAAATTTTATTCTTCTCAAAATATGCATAGTTTTCTATTGAAAATATTCAAGTACTGCAAAGGTCGACAGCTATGCGAATATAAGCAAATTCCTGAAAATACAACGTAAAGAGCTAAAAGAATTTTACGTATTGAAGAACTAATATTAAATATTCTGCAATTTTTTTTTGTTTTCACTTTTCTCTCTGTACATTTTTAACGTTGTACAAGTACAATAAATTTTAATAAACTTTCAAATAATTTAAAGTACCAAAGTAATCTAGGTATCATACGACTTCAGTTTTCTCATATTTCAAAAAAAGTCATCACTTACAAATTCAAAACAAATGCATCTCCCAAACTTCATATCCCCAAACATCCCCCACTACTCCGACTAAAGTACCACACTACATTCCTCAAAATCTCCCCTAATTCCTTCCTTCAACGCGCAGAACAAAAAAAAAACAATAAAACAGCACGCATAATCCCACAATAAAAAAAAACTCCGAGTTCAATCTCCCGCGTCAACTCTCCTCGCGTTTTTACGATCCGGAAGCAAGAAAAATTGCGTCCCCCGAGAGCGCGCGCGAAACTAGGTACGCCGGGTTTGATCGCGCGCGGCAAGACAAATGCAATTCTTTTTTCAGCCGCGCGCGCGCGGATTAAGGCAGGGGGAGGGCCGAGCCGGCTGTAATATTCAGGCGACCGTTGTTTACGCTTTTATTTGCTCTCCGCGCTGCGCCCCCTTTTCCTCCGTCGCCCCGGGACGCGCAGCTTTGCCGGCATTAACTATTGACGCCGAGCCGAGTTTCCACGGTCGGCAGGATAACTGAGCTTTGTAGGTTGCGGCCGGTGGACACGCGACCCGCGTCGATTTCAAAATTCGATTAATTTTTAACCGGACGAACCGCCCCTGTATACCCGCTCATCGCGCGCGCCGACTTACGAGAATAACGCGGAGGTAATATTCGTGTTGTGTGGATAGTGATTTTGGGATCGAGCGATGAATTTGATGAATATTAGTCGCACTGAAAAATCTGAAAATTTGTACAGGGAAAAAATAAAGGGTAAGTCTAACTGTTACGCACTAGTAAAATTCAATCGATTAGAAAAAGTGAAAATACATAGTATTCATGCGAAATCATTAAAATTAATATTTCTCCTTACATTTGTAAAGTGCTAACTTTTCATTTCTAAAAAGTAAATTCTTTATTTGTTTAAAGCTGTTTCTACAGGTACTTATGAAAATAAAATAAACTTGACATTTTACAGATAAATCTACTGGGTAACAAGTTTCATCTGCCATTTAGGTTTTTTCCTAGTACTTTTTGCAACAATTGAGGGAATTTTATATCGATGAATTTTAATAAAAGTTAATCTGTGAATGTTCCTTCTATAGACAAAAGTTTTTTCAAAAAGTTTACAGTACAACAACAAAGGGTATGGAATAGTTTGTGAAGAAATTATAGATTTTTGAAATGCGCTTGTAGTGACGCTTAAATATTTAATGCGTAATATGTTAGTGTTTATTTATGTACACGCTGAAACCCGTGCTATAGTCGCGATCGAGTAAAGCGCGTTCTGGTTGTTCCGCATTACACCTACTTACACGTTGTAGAATATTCTGCATACATTTAAAATTTATTTGGAATATAAATTTTTCATAACGAGTAAAATAATTATGCCACGGCTACAGTTATTTTTAAGTTTGTCAATAATATTATAATAATTTTACAACACTTTATATAAGACAGTTACATAAAAATAAAGTTAAAACCAGTGTAGACCATCATAAACCTCATCAGTCTCCATAAAACTTAATATACATATACATAGCAAAATTTACTTACAATAAACTTTCAAAACCAACGATCACCAACTGGCAACAAAAAAACGTCCAACCCACAAAACTGCACAAACCATTCCTCTCGATAAAAAAGAAGCGCACCGCGAACGAAGAAAAACGAACGAGCAGCGGCGAACACCGACGACCCACTGCGCGCGTCGCTCGCTCGGCCGACGCATCCTTGACGCGGCGCGGCGCTTATCGGCCGGCCGATAGCCCGCATGGCGCGCGGCCGGCGGCCCTCCGTTTCGCAACGGCGCGACGACGACAAAAGGAGAGAGAGAGGAAAAAAAATACGCCCGATTTTTCAGGGCTCTAATTATAAAACTGGCGAGCGGGCGAGAGAGCCCAAGGTAACCCCTCTCCCCGGTGCCGCGGCGTCCTTCTCGGCGCGCTAATTGGGAGGACCGGGGACGAGGCCCCCCCCCCCCCCTCCGGCTTTCTCTACGCCAGGCCGGCCGCTTCAAGATATCGGGCTCTAATTTTAGGAGGCCCTTCAGCGGCGCCTCGCCGGGCGGTGATAATTCTCCTTACGGCGCTTCCTTGTTTTAAATGCAAAATTTTTTGTCGTTGCTTGCTTGCTTCTTTTTTTGAGGTGTTGAGATAAAATTACGGAAAATTTAAATTATGGTTTTTACTAAAGTAAGTACAGACTTAAAAATTTATAAAAATTACTATATCATTGATAAATTTAAAAATATTTATGTTGAATTTTATTTTATAGGTAGTAATTATGAAAGTAATATTTTACTTCGTGCAAATTCGAGTGCTTCTTTTTTAATTTAATAATTTGCGTTTTCTGTAATTGATTCGTATACTTGTATTTAACGTTGGTGAATGTCATGTTCTCTAGTAGGTAGTACTTGACACACTTTAAAAAAATTAATTATTTAAAAATAGTTATTTGTGCTGAAAATATATTCATTAAAATTTTAGTATTAACCTAGTTCTAAAATTTATATTATTTTAAAAAACTTTAAACTTGAATTAATAATTCTAATTACGAATATTTTCTAACAAAAATTATGTACATTATAAAATGATAATATTATTTATTAATTATGTACATTTTTTTCATCGTCGTTATATACAGCTTCATTAGGTAAATGTAGCAGTTGAAAAAACACAACAAATATTTTTGTTTAATTCCACTTCAATTATCTTCTCTATATTCACTTCTACGAAATGAATAAAATATTCAATTATTGGAAAACAGTATACCTAGAAGAGACTCTCATTCGGGCAATTTTTATTACACTGTTTTTGTACAATTTTTTTATACACATAACCAACACGAGTGTAAGTAGAACAGAAGAAAAAAAAAAGGTTCATGCTCTCGATCGAAGCAGGACGAAACTGCCGTCCTCGAAGAATTTCAGTGGACGCTTAGACAAAGCGAGGCGCCAGGGCGATAAGCGAGGAGGTATAGACGAATAAAGAAAATGGGAGTGCGCTCTATCGGCGGGCGTGCCGGGCGCGAAACGGTTATCGCGTCAAAATGCTCTCCGTGGAGCCGCGAGCGACGCTCCCCCCCCGCCTCGGATTCTTACCCCATCGTGGCCACCTCCGCGTTAAGGACGTATTCTTATTTTTAGGACCTCGACCTTTTTGCAATATCCTTCGAGATCCCCGAGAATAAGAAACATTGTATACCCCCGGGAGAAAGGCGAAACGAGCGTGAAGGAATTTTCTTTTACAAGAAAATGAATTTTGCTCGGTTGGTGCGTATGCGAATAAGGGAAATTCATCTGTGTACTTGTTTAACGAAAAAAAAGCTCCTTTCAAGTTAGCGAGGAAAACTATCTCATTTCGGGTGCTCCGTGAAGGAATTCCACAGGGTTGCTACAAAAAAAACGTGGGTTTCATGAATACCCCCGAAAAAAGCGCGTTTCGCTAGATTCTCGAGAAAAAAAAGCTCTTGGGAGTTATGCCGCGAAAAAGCTCGTTTTTAAAAGGCTGTTTTCGTGGGAAAACAAGCTAAAGGGCTTTTCTTCGCTGAAATCTTGCGAAATGTGCTTTTTCGTGGAATACTCGCGAATGTGTTGTTCTTCGTGATTAAACTCCAAAAAGTGTTTTTCTTGACGACTAAACACCCGAAAGTGTTTGTTTCTTGGAAAATTTGATTTGTGCAAGTTTTCGAACTAAAAAGCTGAAATGGTTTGTTCGTAGAGGAAAAATAAACTATGCATATTTCTTTCATTTAACATTGAATTAGAGAAAAACTTAACAATTTAGTCAAATACCTGCTCCACTAAATGACGATTAGTGTAGAAGATCATTCTACTAATTTTTAGAGCACTTTACTAATTTTTAGGTTTTTCACGAATTCAACTTTAAAAAGATAGAAAATATTTTATAAAATAGAATAATTGAATATTCACTTCAGTATTAATTCTGCCACAAAATCCCTAAATTTCACTAGTTCGCATTAAGCGAGTATCCTTTCATTATGCGCACGTGCATCCTAAAAAGAATTCGAAATAACAATCTCGAGACGAGGAATATAATTACAAGCAGCAATTTAAATTTACCCGGGATAAAAAGGGAAGAGGGTACAGCATTAAAATTTTCCATTCGCCGCTCGTGATTTAAGGGTGCGTGCGGTATTTATGCAAACGAGCGCCGGACTCGACTTAAGCGCCCCGTTGTCCTCGCGCCGCGCTAAGCTTTTTAATTCCCGCGCAAGATCAACTCCTCGCGCGACAATGAAGCTCGCCCGCGAGCCGCTTAAATTAAATCGCGTGGTCAAAAAAAAAAAAAAAATATTCCAAAAAAATGTTAAATCCTCGGGGCGATTCATCAACGTCGAGCCGGGAATTTGGGACTCGGTGTGCGGGGTAGATAGGGTGCGCATGTTTAGTGCGGAGAGGAAAAAATTCGCCGGGGAGATTTTTTCGAAGCGGCGAAATCGCCGACGTTTGCGGGATGCGACGCGAGCGGCGGTCATCGTTCAAATCGACGAGTTTCGCTTACTCCGGAGCGTTTGATCTTTAATGTCCGGAGCTTTTGTTGGACGATGCTGTGCTCGGGATTTTCTCGTTTTTTTTTCGGCGTCTCTTTCGTGCCAGTGGTTATTGGATTGTGCTACTTTTGGATTATTCGCTTTTTTATGAGTTGGTTCAAGTTTAAATAGGACTGCTGTTAAATTATCCGTGTTTTGTCGTTTTCAACTTAATTAAAAAAAAAAAGAAAGCGAGTAAACTGATTATTTATTACGTGAAAATTTAAACTTAAAGCTTTTGTGTTAAAGTAAAACAAAGTTGTTCAATAAATACAGATGATCTGATAACGTATAATATAGGTGAGTCTAATAAAGTAGACTTTAATAAAAGCATCGGATGGACCCTCGAAATTTATTGCACATGTTAATGTAATCTTTGGAAAATAGTTAAAAGTACTAAATAATAAGAATAATGTTAAATAAAACATTTTTTCATGGAAATGTTAGAACCTGATGGCTGAATTTACATAAAATTAAGTTTTCAGTAGTATTTCAGTATTTCACCTAAAAGCTTGATCACGTCTACTCTCAGAAAATAAAAGAAAAATAGAATCTTTATTAGTAAAAAGCTATATTATAAAATGTATATTGCCATAATAATTCAAGCATTTGATTAGTTTTACGCTGAATGGCCGTAGTTACCGAAGTTAAGCCAATAAGTAGAAAAGCGCGAATTTAGTCAGACGACCTTATCCCTATTGATTGCAGTCTAAACAAACTACCGTATGTTAATTTTCGCAATGTGTTTGAGCATTATAATTGCAAATATTAGTTAATCGATAATTGTTTATGTCATATAGTTGCAAAATAGTTTAAGACTAAAGCAACAGAATAAAAAACTAATTGTAAGTAACCTAATTGCTAGTTCGAGTAATGAGATTCTCGATAACCAAACTGTTTCGTGACATCAAAATCAATTTCAGCAATGTATTTATGCAATGTATTCCCTAAACGCGGATTTTATTTTTGTTCGAGTTACATAATAAAATTATTAGAAAGGAATAAAAATTAAACTTTTTTTTACCACGGATGTTGCAAGCAAATATTAGGAGTATCGGAAAAATTACTTTTTTCATTTTTATTTATTAGCTTTTTTATTAAATTAACGATTAAAGTTATAATTAATTTTTATCTGAATTGTTCATTAATTCCGGAAAATTTTGAGAAGAAAAAGAAAGAGCGATGTATAAATGGACAATTTTATTCATTTATGAATAATAAAATAAGAGATAAAAATAAGAATAAATCATGAATATTCTCAAAATATAAAGCAAATTACATAAATATGTTCCGAAATAAAATATATTTATGCTCTGTACAATAAACAGCACCAATAAATTATATAATACGAAACATTATTTATATGCCAAGTGAGATATAATCTAACTTTATCCTAGAAATAAAAAAAAATTACAACGTACAAATTCTCCAAAAACAATCCAAAATAACGTAACAATTTTTATTTAAATCCTCAACAAAATAAACTCCCAGCAGCTAAGGCACCGCAGCTCCGAGTAAAACTACCAAGGACCAGCGGCAAACGAAGCGGCAATAAGAATAAGCACTAAAAGAATCGACCTCCAACGGCCGCCGGCCTCCCCCCCGGCGAAAATCGAGCACTCAGCATCCAGGCGGGGTTTCGCGCGCGTCGAGCTCCTCTCCTCAGGAGGAGCAAGGAAAAAAAAAGTCAAAAAGACAAAAGTCAGCGCCTCGGGAGGAGGCGGCCGCGGGGAGGGGGGGGTACGCCCCCGGAAAATCAATATCGGACGCGCGCGCGGCGGGAGAGCAAAGTGCATCCTTTCCGGCCGCCCGTGCAAACAAGAGAGCAGCTGCGGATCCGCGGACTATCGAGCGCTGGTACGCCGCCTCCCGCGCGCGCGCGTGTACGTAGCCGCTCGCACACACACACACGGCTCTGGGTCAGCGTGTCCTTCCCTATCGACCGGCAGCCGCGCGCCTGCTGACGCTCTTTCGCGGACACCTGCTCGATAGATCGGCCGATCGACACGAGCAGAGGACCGTGCGGAAAAATTTGGCATGGTGTTTGGCATGGGAATTTAGTGGCATTTTAGTGGGAAAGTTATGGAAATTATAGGGATTTTAAAGGATCGGGATATGGTTAGGGTTGTTCTGAAGATTTTTATCCAAAATTTTGGAAAATTAACGTAATTTTTCGAAAAATTGCAGTAACTTATCATATAAATCAAACTGTTCCAAAATTACGTTCTTTTACTGTAATTTTTACAGAAAATTTATTTCCGTGTGACTAACGGCTGGACATATTTTGTTGTGTTATAATATCTAACGCTTTTTTCTTTTTAATGGAATTCTCGTTTGAATGTATTTTGCAAAATATTAGATAAGTAATTTCAATTGAGTACGATAGTAAATTACATGAGTATTTATAATTTATATTTTCTGATGTTTCTCAATCGTAAAAAATTTAATTAAAAAAATAAACTTTTTAAGGTTTCGCAGGAAATTGCCAGTTTTGAGTAAGCACGCGTACGTAAAATCACATGATTCTCTTGCTCTACTACGGAAAACTACAATTTCATTGAGTTATGGTTCATATTCAAAGATTAAATTATAAATTTCCGTTTTATGTTACCTCACCTGTCAAACAATTTTATTCAAACGCAAAATTTATAGTAAATGAAAATATTTATAATTAAAATGAATCTTTAAATATTTATCAACAATCTTGTTTAATCTATAATTTAACGAAAGCTTAATTTTTTAATCTAAAATTTAAAGTTAGCTAAAATATTTTACGAGATTTTTTATATATTATATCAAATTTTATTTATTGCCGCGATTGAACATTTTATTATGGCAATAAATTTTTTACGGTTAATGCAGAAAAGAATTATGGGCAGGCATTAAAGTGAAACGACTGAATCTGTATCAATTACGAATGCTACCTGATTCAACTAGAAATTTGAAATCTGGTTTTTAGCTCAAATTAATAACGAACAGAAAGTCTCATCGAAAAAATCTACCGATAAAGCCTAATTTAATACTAAATTCTACGTGTAAAAAGATGAAAAATCTCAGAGAAAAAAGGTCAGATATCGAAAAAAATGTATGAAGAATGGAATATTATTGAATTGAAAAGTAGACCGAGTTTTTTCAAGAAAGACCTAAAAATTACCGTCTGACAGTACTCGTCCGTTTCTACTTCCACTAATAGAATTAAATGCAAAAACTGGTTAATTTTTTTTTAATTTCTTTCGATTCAATTTTTTTACAAATAAAATAATCTTTTACACGCGCAAACCAAGCTTAATCTTTATAGAAAATTATTTTTTTTTTTTTCGTATTTCCTTTAATTACAAGAATTTCAACTAGATTTTTTGCCCTTCCGTGCACAAAGTTCGTGCTTGAAGTGAAATTTTCCCGGCGCCAAGTGAATTTTTTCGATACCAGTGCGTAATGCTCACTTCACTTTGAGCACTCAGCGCGTGCAGAAAACAGGATATAAAACTCTCGCTCAAGCTCGTGAAAAAAAGTTCACTTTCCGCGGTATAGTTCCACAGCGTACTACTTCATTACACGAATCAGGCATTTTTCTCAACTAGGAATCTCGCAAAATTTACTTTCACACGGGCAAATAAATTTCCCCCCGCAGCAAATCAACTCAAGAAGAAGCTAATTTCCTCCCACGAATCAAATGGAAAAACTTCTCTTTCGCAAAACAAAGGCACGGTGTCGTCTGCTTTCCATAGAAAACTTATTTTTTCGAATGCGTCGCACACAGAAATTTACAGACGGGTCTTCGCAACCAGCTCTCTATATTCGAATGCATTAAATTCACCATTTCACGTTAAACTAACTTAATAATGACTTATTTTGTGGAATAAATCGTTCACTTATTATTGACGATGGAAGGATATTGTGAAGCATTTAAAGAAGTAAATTCGTTAATAAGTATAAATATGGTTAAATGGCGGCAAAATTCAAAAGGTTTTGAAATGATTTAATATTTAAATTTCAAGTATGAATGAATTTTGAGATTCTTTAAATAGATTAATGAAAAGACCGACGTATTTTAAAAATTCTTTAATTAAATTTTCTATTTTCTAATTAGTAAAACATTATAAGAATTTAGAAAGTATGTTAACCCGTTATTTAGCGTAAAATTACATTTTTTCGAGAAATAATAAAAAGAAAATTAATAAAAAGTATTCCAATAAAGTAAAAATTATTTATTAATATTTGAGTATTTTTCCAAATTTTATTAAAAGTACACACAAAAAATTGAGCCCGCGAAGCGCGACGCATTTTACAACTAGCATTAAACAACAAGTACACGCGTATGAATTCCCCTCATTCATATTTACAGACAGCAACGGCGCATTTTATTCGAGCACGAGGTGTGCGCGACACACATCCGCGGATCCGCCAACGCAATCCGAACAGAACCATCCGCGTTTATCGCTAAAATTCAGGCTCGCCGGGTGCGCGGCGGCCGAGGGCGAGGCGCTAAGTTTTGCGAATTCACGGGAGGCCGCGGAGGAAAACAAGAGGAGCCCCGGCGCATCGGGAATTCGAATTCCGGCGGCGACGCCCGGAGGCTGCGGCGACCCACATCGCCGAGCGCATCGATAACGAGCGACGCGAGCTACACACGCCGAATCCCCGTGAATTAGTAAACAAGCGGAGATCCCATCCCTTTTAGCGCCGCTGCTCGGAAAACCAACTTTTTTTTGTGTATGTGTGTGTGTGTGTGTAGGTGTGGGTGTGAGTACGAGGGGATTGATGAGCAGATGGGGGCCGTCGCGGCGTGAAAGGATTTTTCGATCGGCTGAAACGCGAGCGCGGGGATAGGCCATTTGGCGGGTGCATTTGCGAGCGGAGAGGGCCGCAACTTGTTTTTCCGATGTGCGGCCGATCGATGTAATCGATGTGGAGCAATCAGATTTTACACTCGATTCGAGCACGCGAAACTTTTGAGGTCGTTTAACAAGATTATTTTCCACTTGAGCCGAGTGGATTGTCCTCGCTCCGGCGGATCCTTTTTCCACGCCCGCAGTTTTCGACTGTGTAAGTACTTGAAACTTCCTTTTTATCTTTCGGTCTGATTTATGGGGTTCTTAGGGCGTTTGCGTGGAAAATATTGGGTTACTGTTGCGATAATAGTTATTAAAAATATTGTTGAAAAAATCGTAAATGAGTTTTCAAGTTTTTGTAAACCCCACTTTCAGGTAAGGCGATCAACGTTTTTTTTTAGATCGAATGTCTTTATCCTTTTTTTAAAGAATTGATGTTGATGATTTTGAAGTAGATGAGGACAGTTCCACTAAGACAACTATTTTAAACCATTTTTTAATTTTTCTCCCACATTACTTTTAAATTAAACGTACTTAGTCTAACATAATTACTTTTATACTGATAAACAGTTTCTATTTAGCAATATTCTGCCCTTCAGTTACCTTGTGTAAGTAGTAACAGACAAATATGATCAGACATCGTGACGTAAATTTTCAAGTATTTCTAAACTCTACTGTCAGGTAATTCTACATATCAAATCAAAAGAGTGTATCCTTTGTTTAAGGGATAACGTTGATGAAGAGTTTGAAGTAGATACAGACAGGTACAGTAAGACAACTATTTCCATCCTCCTTCATAATTTTCTCCCACATTATTTTTATCTTTTAAAATTTTTAACATTACTGATACCAAAAAAAGGAAACAAAATTCTAAAACTTCAAAAAGATATTCAATACAGTCATTTAAAATCCAAGCAACCTTGTAAAATAAAAAATCTGTATTTCTTAATAAGTGTAGGTTACACGTGGCAATGTCTAAGAAACCTCTGAAGGTCAAGTATTACGAAACTGAAAAGAACAGCGTCAGAAATTAGACAGATGCATGTTTGGCTGGCATTTCGCGAAAAATCGATTAAATTGTAAAAATTGCACTAGATGGTACATATACTCAATATTATTTGATCACAAAGATCAATTCTCTGACAACAAATCACTAAATAAAATTCCATACCCAAAGAATGGCCAAAGTTTCAAAAGACATTTCCTAAAATTTGACCAAGCGATTAATTACGAAAGAAGACAACAATAAACAAAATTTCTCGTCGCATCGATCGAAGTAGTACGCGCTGACGCGGTGTCCCCGACGCGCAATTTTACCGCCTCGCCCGACGAAACAGCGGGTGTCGCGTTGATTAGCGAAGCAGTCCCGTCGTTCCGATTGTTCGACTCCCGCGAGGACGCGCGTCCGGCCGCGATACCAGCGCGCAAGTGAAAAATTGCCCGATGTAACGAGCGCGCGCGCGCGCTTTATTTCCCTTTTTCAAACGAACGACCTCCATGTCGCGGGTAAACAATTTCGCCGAGCTGAAAATTTCGCGAAAATAGATTTTTCTAGGGCGTACATTTTTTCTCTGGACGTCGCTACTGTAATTGGATCGCGAGGAATTGTGCGTTTTATAATTTCGGAGTTCAGTTTGACGTTGTTAGGTAGACTTTCTAATGGCCGGAATGAATCGAAGGGATAAAAACAATAATGGGGGAAAGTTTGAGGGGGGACGTGTGACACAAATGGTGTACTTTGAGGAAGAAAAAATATTTGGTAAAGGTTCAATTTAGTTTATAAAGATTAAGGAGATTAAGTTTCTGCCGGGCGCAAACAGATTAAAAATTTCGCAGGAAGGAGATGTTGTCTTACCGGACCTGACTGTTTCTACTGCCGCATTATCTCATGCTTATCTTGATATCCTTGTACGAGGATACGTTTAATATGAGAAAATCTGATCTTTTTAAAGAAAAATATTCTGAAGAAGCTTCATTTGGTAACACGAGTTCGAATGATGTGTAGAAAAAAATTTTGAAGTAGGTATCGGGATGTCCAGCAATACAACTATGCTTTTTCTAAATTATTTATTTGTTTATTTCTATTAAATTATGCTTAAATTAAACATAATTAGTCTAATATAACTACTGTAATAATAAGCAGTTTTTATCTATCATTATTATACCCTACGGTTATCATACATAAGTAGTTACAGACAAATATGATCAGACACGGTGAAGTATATTTGTATGTATTATTAAACTTTACGTTCGAGTAAAGCTATCAACATTTCTTTTAAATCAAATGACTCAATCTTTTTTTTAAGAAATGATGCAGATGAAGAATAGGAAAAAGTAGATACAGGTGCAGCAGGTACAGCCTGATCCAGAAAGACAACTATTTAAATTCTCTCTTGGAATTTTCTAAATGTTCTAAAACATTATTTTTAAATTAAACAAAGTTAGATTAACATAATTATTCTTACACTAATAGACAGTTTCTATATGACACTATTAAGAGCTTGATTTCTTATGTACAAGTAGTAACATACAAATATGATCAGACACAGTTACGTTTTTGAATTTTTTCTAAGCCTTACTTTCAGGCAAGGCAATATTTCTTATAAATCAAATGATTGAATCTTTTCTTAAAAATGATGTAGATCAAGAGTATAAAGAATATATAAAACTGAAGTAGATACAGACAGGTCCAGTCAGACAAATCTTATAAATCTTTTTTAAAATTTTCTCCCATATTACTTTTAAATTAAAGATTAAATTAGTCTAACAAATCTACTCTTATACTAATAAACAGTTTCTATTAATCAACATTATGAACTTGGCCTATTATCCTCAAGTAGTAACATACAAATATAGTCAGACGAAATTTTTTTTTACGTAAGTTTTTCTTTTTAGTGTCCTCAGTTCTACTTTCGATCAAAATCTTAAGTAAGGCGACCAACATTTCTTTTAAATTAAATGTTTCACATTTCTGTGTGCAATAATAAAAGTTTTGTAAGTCCAATTTAAATTTTTAATTTCTTCGTAACAACCCTGCGGGCATTGCCCTTAGTACACCGTCTGATGTAAAACGAATGAAAATCTCATTACCGAATCTCCGCGCAAAAACAGCCCGGACAAATAAAGATCCCCCCCTTCAAAAAAGAAATTTAATATCGTCCCCAAGTAGGATAAATCCGTTAAACGTACAGGTGACGGCATCATTCCCTAAACTGCCTTCGAATAGCCTGTTTGTACACAAACCAAGACTAGCGGCCGGCACGAAAATAGTCGTCGCCCCGCCATGAATTATTCACGAATTCAAATTAAATATTAATAATTTAGAGAATACGAAGAGGGAAGGGCGCGGGAGTAATTAATGCAAGCTGCGTGCGAGCTCGCCGAGGCCGCGCTTCATATCGACCAGCCGCGAGGAGAAAAAAAAAACACACGCCGGCGCTCCCGCTCGCGGTTTAATTAAACGGCCCGATGGCAAAGACGAAGTGCGGCGCATCGGGTCGCCGAAACTTCCGCTCGTACGTCAAACTCGCCGAGCCCGAATTAAGCGCGCTCCTGGCATTACAACGCGAAATTTTCCTCTTCACCGGTTCGCGAAGCGGCCGGACCTTCCCCCCGACGGCCGAAGGAGACTCGCTCGCGTTTTAACGGCATCGCCGAAATCCTTTCGGGCAGCCCACGAGCGATTGGCTTTTCACGATCGAAGACGTCCGCTCAATGAGGACCGTGGCGCGTAAATTTCGTCGCCGGGGGGAGGGGAAAAGGTAGACGAGCGTCGGTACGCAGGCTGGGAGGACGAAAGAGGGAGCGCCGATGAATGAATACCCTCCCCCGGTGTCCGTTCGCGCAGCTACGACGTATATTTACCCATACACACACACGTGTAATACTCAAACTGACCGGTCATCGGCGAAAAAACGTCGATTCCAAATATAGATTCGTCGATAAACCTCCCCGTTTTCATTTTGTTTATGCCTGAGAATGACTTTTTAGTTTCTCGCGCGGTGCGAGCTTTTCTGGGAGACTGGATTTTGAAAAAAGGACGAATACTTTATAGACAGGTGTTACTTGATATCACGCCTACTAATTTTACAAAAAATGTTACAGTCTGTGCCTGGAGAATCGGGTAACTTGTGAAAAGTTTAAAATAAAATGTGCATATTCCTGCTCAAAAATAATCCACAGTTATATTTGATGTCGCTGATTTTTGAAGATTTAACATTTCACTATCATGTGACATTTTTCTACATTGTCATTCGTTACTGATTTTTCAAGTCAGATTTTTACGTGGAAAAAATGCTCTGCAAAAATCTAAAATAGCAAATTTTTATTTTTCCAGAGACTGATGTTGAAATAATTGCAACAGTTTCTTGTAAAATTGACTATAGTTTCATTGAAAATTTTCCTATAAATCTGATAAATTTTACTGTAGCTCTAGTAAACTTTACAATAAACTGATGGAATTTATCGGTAATATTATTCTGTAAAAATAAAAAAATTGATTGTTGCAATTTTTAGTAGAGCTTTTTTCTCCTCGTAAGCACCTTACAGAAAATAATGCCCACAAAGGAAGCAATTTATTGCAATTTAAGTGAATATAATCAATAGCATTCATTATATTTTGCATAAGTTAAAAATACCCGGCCTATTTATAACTCCACTTCATTCAGCAGTAGAGAAAACAGAAGAGGGGTAAAATCGTTGCCATAGAAATAATTATATACCTTTTTCCTGCGTGCACGCTCGCATAGTCATTCACCAGAATTGGCAATTATCCCATAAAATATGAAAGGACAGAGGGATCAACATCCCAAGAATACAATGCAAGCTTACTTCGACGTTGGCCATCGTGTACACTTATAATATGAAACAACGAAAAAATACTCTGTTTGGATAAAAATCGAGTCAATCATTTTTAGAGAAGCCCAATTTGTTCTTATATAGATTGATTTTTCGAGTTCGTTTCGTTCTTCCACATTTCGGGAGTACCGCAATCCAAAGTTTACTTTCGCAAGTTCAACAACTTCAGCTATTAATTCGCCTAAATCGAAATGAAAACGCCGCACGTGAAAGCTTAATTCATCCCTCTCGCTCTCCAAACTCTTGCCAAACTCAACATCCCCAACCGAAATAACGAATCCTATCCCTCCAGCCAAATCAAACTGCTAAATAAATATACTGCTATCGAATTTAAAGAAAAGATTTTTGACCAGAATCTCCAGCAAACTTTCATCTGCCTGGTACATTTCCACACATTCACAGTCTAAGCTCACCTGCCCGTCGCATCCACTCTGTAAGTATGAAAATGTGTATTTCATCCAAATGCACATATTTAATGTTAAAAGTAGTTCACTTATCGAATAAGCGAACGACTTATAACGTAGAATAAGTGCGCATTCACTCATTCGTACGTGGAATCCATGAGTTTCACTTATTCGTATTCAAAGAGTAAATTGAACATCCCCAACCGAAATAACGAGTCCGATCCCTCCAACCAAATCAAACTGCTAAATAAATACACTGCTATCGAATTTAAAGAAAAGATTTTCACCCAAAATTTCAACCAAACTACCTTCACAACCAAAGCCCGTACATCGCATCCAAGCGAAACGCAAACCCACGGTAAATCCTTTCGAAAAAGCGCGCGAAGCTATAAACCCGCGCACCTGTGTACGCCGGGGGGGTGGTCGGCGCGCAGGAGACATCGACCCGCGGGTTTACACCACGGTGCTCGCTCGTAGTGAAAAAGGAAACCATCAATGGGAGAGGAAAATCGCCGCTCGAAGCGCTCACGAGGCTCCGAGCCAATCCCACCCGGCGGGGCGGCCAAGGGGAAGAAGAAGAAGAAGCGAGGGCTCGGGGCTCGCGCACGCACACCTACGTACCACCGGCTGGTCTCTTTAACTCGCCGCCGCTTCGTGGGTGAGCTCGAGGGAGGGAGGGGGGGGGAGGAGGGGTCGGAGGGAGGTAGCGCTCGCGGAATTTTCTTCCACCGTCGCCGCCGCCGCCGCCGCCGTTATTGATCTAGCCACACGAGTTTGAAGCATCGCCATTGCCCTAGCTACTATCGCACGCGTTGCGAGCGCGGGAGGTGAGTGGGAGAGCGAGAGAGCAGCGGCAGCAGCACGTCGGGCCTCTTTGGGTGTGGTGTAATGCACGCGTAAACTCGTCTCGCGCGCGCACGCACCGACGTCGACGTTTACCGATGAACGCGCTGCTGTCTGCTCACAATATACCGGGATGTAAAGTCGGTCTATTCGACGGGAGTCAATGCTGTGAATGCAAAGAGTCATTCGATCGACATCCAGGTGTAGGTGTGTATGTGGCATGCACAGTCGCATGTGTATGTAAAACATGCTGCTATGAATGCAAAAAATAATACGATCGACGTCTCAGCTGTGCGTGTATGCGAGTATGTATATGTGTGTGTGTGTATGTGTGTTTGTGTGTATGTGTATGCGCACTCGCAGACACACCGAACATATGAGCACTCACGATCGCGAGGATACCAAATGCAGCTTGTAAATTTACAGGATTAATGATTAACGGTATCAGAAATGTATAGGTGTGTGTCTGCGCGTATATACACACAGGTACACACTTGCGCACGCATCTCACACACACGTGTGTGTATTGAATGACGGTCCGTCGGCAGTGTTTGAATTAAATGAATGAAATAGACGAAAAGCCATGTAACTTGCACACGCGCAGGTATCGTCGGAAGAATCTCGCATACGGATTCGCGTCCAAAGGTCGATGGTTCTGAACGAGCGATTTCCACGAGGACGAAACCTACAGTATCGCACTGTACCACTCAATACCCCGATCGCACCACCAAGAATGAATTTTATCCTCGAATCGGAGAAAAGGCACGAAGACACTTTCATGGATGATTCATTCAACGGAGGGAGGTAAAGGGGGGAAGACGAAGGAGCAGGGGTTGTTCTCACCACCCCCCAGCGTGCAGAGTCGCCGCACGTTCCGTCACGAGCACACTCGGGGGGGGGGAGGGGGGGAGCAGGAGCGTATAGTCACCTCGGCGGCTGGTTAAAGGGGAGCGCGGACAAAAGCGCGAGGGCAGCCCCGCGGAGGTGGATCACCTGTTCCGCGGCGGCGGAACTCCACTCGTAAGGCAGCGCTCTACTTTAGCCTCGCGGGCGCACTCGAGGGGGGAGTGGGTGGAGGGGGAGCCCCGCGCGCGCGTAACGATCGTCGTCGGGCCGAGCGCACAGCCCGCCTCATGCACGCCCCGAACGCACACTGACCTCCTGGATCCTCGGACTGGCGGGCACCCCTGGTCCTCTCATCGCTCCTCGGGTCCTCCCGTGTCTCGGGGCCCCACGCCGGGAGCGACGCACCGGGCTGATGGACTGGCGGCGAGAGACGGAGACGGAGGGAGAGCTGCCAGCGAGTACGCGCGTGTGTGTGTGAGCGCGCGACCGGCTGACGACGGAGGGTTCCTCCCCAGCTTCTCTCACCCCGGAGAGGCAGAAAGCGACTGACGGGGGAGAGCCTGGCCGACGGCTGCTGGCCAGCGCGCGCGCACGCGCGCCGCCGCGCATGCGCCCCCCGGCGAGCCGTCGATCCCCGTCGCGGGGGTGGGAGGCGGCTGCGCGCCGCGGGGACGCGACGACCGATGTGGGTTAGAGAATGCGTGCATGTACGCGCTGCTTTTCTGATCTTTTTTCTTCTCCCTCTTGCTTTCGTCCTTGCTCGCTTCTTTTTTTTTTTTGCGGATTTTTACCTCCATTGAGATGGCCGGAGGCGGGCGTATCTTTAGACGCGGGTGATTCTTCGGACTGATAATCGGGGGATCGCGTTATTGGAGCTTTTTTTTATCTGACTTTTTTGCAACGAGTTCTTTTCTTGTGCGATGTTGCTTTTGCTGAATTATTTGCTTTAAAATGTTGGGTTTGTTTGGGATTAATTTAACGGAATAAATCGATCACTGCGCGAATTAAATATTGTTTTCCAACAGTATGTACTTTAATTTTATATTCATTTCCATTTTTATTTACTACACATGATTATTTTAAGAATGAAAGATAAATATATTTCACAATAAACAGAGCAATTTATTAAGTAATATGTGAATATGTTTGTTTAATCAATGTATGCATTAAACAAACTGGGAAAACTTAAATGAAAAAATCACATGCATGCATTGTTCCTTTTTATTCAGTTTTATCATGCAATATTGATTTTCCAAAAAACATTATTCGAGAATTCGTGGTATTCTAAAAGGTCTATCCAAATTTCGATAACATGCAAATATTTTCGTATTATTCACACTACGTTCGCACGCCTCATGGTGATACTATCACCGATAAAGGTGTAGTAAATGTTGAACGAACAGTAAAACAAAAATTTTTTCAGATTTATTTTCATCAAAAAAGTTTTTTGAAACGATTGTGAGCCGAATAAAGTCTATGTAAAGCAGGATATAGAATAGTTGAAATGTGTCTTACCATACTCGACCTTTTCTACTTAAATCACTGTGTCGTAGATATACCTTGCTAAGCGTCATGCTATACCTCCTGAAACCTGTAAATAATAATTACTTTAAATATTTTAACTATTTCTAATTTCCAACAAAAAATGATTCGTATTTTATTAATTTAAATAGTAGTTTAGTTTTAGTAGGTACCGAAAATTATTTGTCTCTAAAACATCGCATTTCATTGTTCGTTTTGCCATTTTTCATGAAACCTAAAAATTCCAACAAAAAAAAGAACAAACAAAACAAGAGTAAACGACCAATAATTTAAGAGGCTACATGTTAAATGTCTCTTATTTCAGAAGTTACATATTTTTCAGAAGTTGTGAATATCGAAATTTATGAATATCGAATATTGGCTTTTCTGATATTTTGTCCTTACAGTACCTCACTCGCAGTTTTATTCAAATCCTCGATTCAAATATCTTACTCCCTCAGAGCAGTCATCAACAAGTTAAAATTTGTCATTAACAAGTAAATTTTCTTCCACCGTCTCTAATCCACTAAAATACAAAAAGCAGAAACATAATCTCGCTACTAAATTAGCTTCCTCTCCTCCGCTCACCTCGCAATGCAGCGTGAAGCCGGCGGCGAGATAGGCCGCAGCAGCGAGCACACAACTGGCAGCTCCCAGGAAGCCGATCGAGACTTCGGCGCCGCGCCTCGAAATTTGCCGCGGAACCCCGGGAGTGCATTTCGCGCGGAGCATCTCACCGCGCCGAGGCAGCCTTCGTGCGGCTTCTGACGTGCAGCCGCGACGCGAACGGGACGAGACGCGATGTCACGGGAAATCCGAGCACTCGAGAGCCCGGCAAAATGCGAGAATCGCGGCGATGCAGATGGGATTCGTCTTAGAAAAAGTGCACGTTCTCTCTCTCTCTGTCGCTCTCGCTCTCTCGTTTATCTCTCATCTCTTTATTTCCCTCTCTTTCAGATTCTCCCGACAGATGCTGTTTGACGATGATTCGAATTTGGAAACACGTGAAATAGTCATTTATCACGCGGTAGCTGTCTCTTCCATTCATTTCTTTCAAATTTTTTTTTCATTCAATTTCTTTCTGTTTAATTATCTCATCCTATATTTGTGAAATCGATTATTTTTGTATACTCTAGTTTTTGTTGCTTGTATTAATGATTTTAATTATTTTATTAATTTGTTTGAAAATGATGAACAATTCGTACCGTTACTTATTCAATGTCTTTTGTAAAAATGAATATTTATAACCGTTTTACTTTAAAGAGTATTTCTTTGATATAGTGCTGAGGTACGAAGATGTCGCGAAAAGGATTCTGTTCACGTAGGGTATCCGCGACTTGTTCAATTTGAAACTTATCGAGACGAGATGAGTACATCGAACTACGAGTTTTGGATGTATAATAAGATGAAGTATGCGAGTTTATGAAATTACTTTAGTTTATAATTCTTTTCCAATGAATTATGTTCTTTTTATTGCCGCATAGTTTGAATATTTTCTACTGCGATATTGCAAGCAAAATTTTTCTTCAGATGAATAAAAAGTGTTGATAAGAACTATTTTAGTAAAATCTTTAAATTGAAATTTCCAATCTTTAACTGTAATTTAATTTACTTCACAATCTCATGATTATGAAAATACAACTATTTTATCAGCTGATCCTCATACCGCAATCCTCCGGAAATCTCAAATAACTTCTTTTCTCAGTGAAGAATAAAAAAATAATTTCTTTACATAATTTTTTTAAATTATTAAAAATATAAATCACACGAAAAATAATTGTTCAAATAATTTCTTTTAATTTTTAATAATACATAAACATCACAAAATCTGTATACACCACCATTTCCTTACATCTGCACCGGTAACAAAATCTCGAGGGGAAAAAAAGTAGATAAGTCCGCACTGGCGCAGTCCTCGCCGCCCGGCATCGCAAAGACCATCCACTTGCCTTGCGCGTCCCGCGAAAATCCCCTCGAAGCAAAATTATTATTAATGTCCGCCGGCGAATTAGATGCAAGCGTAGCGGCCCGATGATTTACTCCCCGGGAAGGGTATCCATCCGCGCCAAGAGGATCGCTTTACCTCGGTAGAATCTCGGCGCAGCCACCCCTCCCCTCCCATCCCCGGGACGCGCACGTCTGCAGCGGCCGTTGCAGGGGATTTGCGAGGGCGAAACCCTGCGTGGGACGTGCGAGCCCGGAGTGGGTGGATGAACCGTAGGGATCAAAAAAAAAAAAAGGAAGAGAAGGAGAAGGAAGAAGCGAGAGGATGTGACGGGAGAGAAGAGCGAAGGAGGGAATCACCGGTTGTAACGATGATTTGTCTCGGGATCCTCTCGCCGCGATTTCGACTTGAATGTGGTTTAATGAGGATCGCCTCTTTATCTCCCGTAAATTTGCTCTTATGTAAATTTATGAGTAGGCGAGAGGAGGGGGACGGGGAGCTCGAGAGCTTCCCCGGCGGCTTTGAGGCGGCTTCTGTTGCGTAAAGGAAGTTCGATGACGCGCGTCGACGCGCTGCCCCGCTCGGTGGGATTTATTTTTACGGGGGATAATTGCGACGGGTATGAAAAGGAGATTCTATATTTATGCGCGATTTCTTTGAGACGCTTTTTTCAAAGACTGTAAGAAGCTCGGAATAACGAGATCGCTACCTGCGGGACTGCGCCGATAGGATGAAATTCATTGTAAAACGGAGTTTACACTTTTCATGATAAAAAGGAAGAAAGGATCATCGAAGGAGGAAAGATTTTTTCGTGTTTTGAATTTTGAAATAAGAATTTTTATTTCGTACACTTTTAAATATGTGACTTTACAGTCAATGTGATAACAATTTATAATGTCTTCATCAATAATAAGGAATATAATCAACAAATCGAATCACGAAAAATTATTAAATTATTATGTCTCTTACAACACGGATGGTGGTCCCATTGAAAATTTATTAAACGTTAGTCTTATTTACGTCGAGCGAAATACTCTCGTTATTAGTAGTAGATCTACAGCCAGCGATGTACATGATGGACTTACTTACTACACACAAATACAAGTCATTTTTATAAACATTTTTTTCTTCTACAATAGTACGGTTTAAATTATTATAAAAAGATCCCAGAAGACTCGCTTAGTCCAAAATAAAGTCGACCACGCCAGCACCATCCATAACTCCACCGAGTCATTTCGCCTCCGTGCAGCCGTCACTCCAGAATCCCGCCCGCCAAAAAAAATGAACACCAACGGGGAAACGCGCGCAGAGACAAAGGAAAGCTGTCGCGCGACGTCACCGAGGGAGGAAGGGCCGATTGCGGCGCACGGGACCCTTGCAACGGGATCCTAATTAATCGCCGGCGCGCCGATGGAATTTTCTGCGCGTCGTCGGGAGGCGAGCGTCACCGGGCGAGGCGGAAAAGCCCGGGAATGGAGATGAATGGGGCGGCGGTGCCCGCGGTGGCTTCCCTCCATCCCCATTGGCGCTGCCGTCGACTCATTCATCGGGCGGTCGCCCGCACGCACGTCCGCCGACTACGCGTTTTCGCAACTATTTTTAACTCCCATCGCGTGAGCGACGCTATGGGCGCGTACACCCGGCGAGCTGGGATTACAATCGATTGGGAAATAGACCTATTTCCGACTCGTTCTTTTCTTTTGTATCCTTATCGGAAGTTTTTGGTGTGCACAGCAGGTTTAGCGATGGGATGGAAACCTAGTAACAATTGATTGACTTTTTTTAAGAAGGGGAATGCGGGGAATAGGGGATAGGTGGGAAAATGAAAATCTAAGGTGCAGGAAGGATAAAAAATGAAAAATAAAATACTTGGAATTATGATGCTTACTTGGCTCTATGCTTCGATTGGACCTACTCTTCGCAATAACACTAAATGTGCTCCTTACACCCTTTCCCTTACGGTGGTTGTAAGAATTGTAACTTTACAATTGAAAGTGTTAGTTATTCAAACTATAAATAAAGAAATCATTGTTGTACATTACGCTTTTTTCTCTTCATATAAGAAAAAGTGATCAATACAGAAGAAAATAGAACTAGCATGATTATTTTTGTTTCTTTTTTATAACATTAATGTAACAGAATGAAATGTTTGAATATTTGAAATTCAACTCATTTATTCTTCCAAGGAAGGCATTTTAGAGTAGACAGTGTACAGTTTAGAGTAAGTGCGAAACTGATTTTAATGAACATTTAAATTTACATTTTAAGTGGCTTTTTCTCTTAGTGAAAGAAAATTTATACGAACGTGTAATTTTAACAGAATTAACATGCACGTTTCTAATTGCCTTCGTTTGTTTTAAAATTCTGTTACATGTATTTAACAATAAAAAATAATGTAAATTTATCTTAAATTTATTAGTTTAATATTTAATATCGTTTAAATTTTCTTTGTTTATACAGTTTTTATAGAATTTAGTTGGACTCGTTTATTATTCAATTTAAAAAGTGACAAAAGAAAGAGAGAGTAATAATTAATTCGTTATAATTAATTTCGAATTTTTTAAAAAAAAGTAGCGTTAAAAAATGTACATTCTATCACAGAATTTGGTGGGGTCAAGTATAATTGGGTTTTGTCTCATGAAGAGGAGTGTCAATTTCGCAAGTGAATCGTTTTCGCAGATAATTGAATTTGTTAGTGATCCAATCAGAAAAAGTCTCGTATTCAAATCTTCCTAAATAATGAATTCATCCATTTAACCACAAAACATTTAAGTTTACTCAAATTACTAAAAAATTCTAATCCCAATTAGAAAACTTTTTCCCATTAACCCCAATCATAAACGTGTATTACTTCGCTCACGCATCCACTAACTCCCGGAGCTCATGATTTTACATCCCATCTCTTTCGAAACTAGAAATAATAAAGAGCATCGATCAACAGCAAGGAAAGCCCCTATTCCCGGAAAGACCAGTAACTGAGAAATGACCACGGACGCGGGACACCTTTTCTCCCGGCGCCCGTAACTTTGACAAATCGGCCGGCCGCTTCAACGGGAAAATCAGTAATTTTTTCCGCGCGACGCGTCCCGATTCCCCGAAACAACGGCCGCTCCCCCGTTTCTCCTCGCCGGGGGAATTTTTGAGCGACTCGGGCGATCTTCGTGCTCCGCTCTCTTTATCCGACGATGATTTACGGGATCTGCCGGGGCCGCTTCCCCGCGACGCCCGGGACGATTATCGCGCGCAGACAATGCCACGCGGCATTCCGAACTTATCGGGAGAATTTCGTGGGTGGAGGCTCGAGCGCGGCTCCTTTAAATTCTTACCAGGCTTGCGGAGATAAAAATTTTTTGCCGCGCATCCATCACCGATATTTTCAATTTCTTATTACGCCCGCATTTTCTGGATACGCCGAATTCGCGGGAATCGGGGCGCACGAATTGCGAGCGGTTTCATTTTTTTTTCTTTTTAGTTTGGATTCGTGTGTTGGACATGAAAAGTGTTTAAAGAAATATCTCGATGTGTCTAGGATATTTATTGGAGGATCGGAAATCTATTGAGGTAATTTGTATTTTATGACTTACTGTATACTGATATAAAGAATGATTCAGTAAAAATTAATTAAGTTTTATTAAAATAAAAAACCAGTGTTGTAAAAAATACTAGAAAAAAATCGGCATTTTTATTAAACAGGTTAACTTGATTTCAAAATCCAAAAAACTGTTGGATATTAGACAGACAGTGTAAATATTTGATCAAGGAGTCTTGCAGTACTCGGCTGTTTCTACTGTCGTGATATACGGATCACGCTCATTGTACCCTCCTTATTTGGGGAATCCCAAATATACTTTTTTTCGTTTCAATATTTCTTTGAATTCTCCAAAAACTGTTGGATATTAGACAGACAGTGTCAAAATTTGATTATCACGGTGTCTTGCAGTACTCGGCTGTTTCTACTGTGGCGATATGGCAATCGCTCTCACTGTACGCGCCTTTTTTGGGGAATCATAAATATAATTTTTTTTCACTTAAATATTTCTTTGAATTCATAAAAAATTATTGGATATTACTCTAATTTTGCAATGGAAAAACGGCAGGCAGTGTCAACATTTCATTAGGATTGAGTCTGACCGTACTCGGCTGTTTCTACTGACGAGATATACGGATCGCGCTCAGTGTACGCCCCTTATTTGGGAAATCCCAAATATACTTTTTTTCGTTTCCATATTTCTTTGAATTCTCCAAAAACTGTTGGATATTAGACAGACAGTGTCAATATTTTATTATCAAGGAGTCTTGCAGTACTCGGCTGTTTCTACTGTCGCGAATTAAGCATGGCAATCGCACTTACGCGAATTAAGAATGGGAATCACAAACATAATTATTTTCGTTTCAATATTTTGTTGAATTCTCCAAAAATTATTGGGTATTGGGCAGTGTCAACTTTTTATTACGATGAAGTCTTGCAGTACTCGTCTGTTTCTACTGCCGCGAATTAAGTATGGGAATCGCACTCACTATACGCCTCGTTTTTGATAAATCGCAAACATACATTTATTTCACTTCAATATTTCTTTGAATTTTTCAATAATTACTCGACATATTCCAGATTTACAATGAAAAAAACTACAGGTAGTGTCAGAATTACAGACTACCCGCAGAGCTGGAAAAGCGAACCGACGAATCCATGAACGCGCACCCAAGCGTACGCAATTGGCGCGATCTTTATAAAATTTCGCAAGACATACACAACATCAACGGACAATCGAATCGCAAAGAGTTTAAACTCTTCCAAAAAAAAAAGAAAAAAAAAAGCGGAGCCGAAGAAAATCGTTTTTAACCCGGCCGCGTAACTTTGCGCTCGCGCGCGATCGACGTTTCCCGCCGGTCTCTTCTCGTCGCCTCTCTCAGACGGCGCCTGCGAGAAGCGGAACTTTTTTGTCCCTAATGACTTTTCTATTCGTCCAACTTTTTTTCCCCCCTTTCTTCGCCGTCCGCGTGGGAACTTCCGACGCGATACAGACGCCCGAGAGCTTAGCGCGACAACTTCGCTCCCTTCTTCTTTTTCCTCGCCTTTGTCGCTTGCGCGCGCGCGGATTTCAATACTCGCCAGATCACGAAGCCGTACAACTTTCCACGCCAATAAATAAGTAATGCGAGCGGCGCGAGGGTATAATCCCGCCTTTAATCGTCTTTCCAATCAACTGTTGGTTTAGCCGGACTTTTTTTAGCATTAAATGTGGCTAATGCTTTTTAATCCGACAGTGGATGCAATTACGTGTACACAATGGATGGAAGTACTGGGATGCTCTTTTGAAACATTGTTATTGCATTATTGAATTTTGAATTAATGTCGATGTTATTTGTGTTTTAAAGTTTTGTTGGTAAAATTTTATTGTAAAACTCGATGTAATTTTCTTTTACACTACGAGAACGAATTTTATTTTGTCGCCTTGTACATTCAATTCTCTACTGTCGTATGTGTCTATTTGACGTTTAAATAAATGTTTAGTCTATAATTACACTATATTTCTCTTTATCTACACTGAAAAAGAAATGATAAAATAGTTGTATTTCACGACGCAAAGCGAAATCACACTCTTTCTGCAAATTAACTTATTTCCTTATTTGCATGTTAAATCTACATTATTATCTACATTAAATATCTATTTAATAGGACTGCGCGACACGAAATCACTATAAAAAACTACTCACATCCCAAGTTTTCCCACGCATATATCCGTACGTTATCTAACAGCGACTCGAAAATTATTAGCATTATCGCTGATTCACGACTCCCTTTTTTTTACGGATTGTCACGAGAGGACGTAATCTCGTTCCAATTTTAGTTTCTACAAGCTTTTCGCCGGAATAACAATGCGCTAATGCGCCGCGCCATTCGTCTCTTCATCTTTTCCCGCCCGTGCTTCTCCCTCGCTTCGGCGATATCGGGAGGGAGCAAGAGGCTACATAAATTAGGATTAGACGAAATTTTTGCCGGATTACAGATAAAGATGAGACTCGCCGGGGACAGATATACCGGTGCGAGAGACGTCACTTTCGGGATTTGCTAATTTACCTTGAGAAGCAGCGACGAACGGAAAAAAAAAGTTCGGGAATCGTCGCTGCAGCTGCGATTTATGCTAAGTGGACCCTTTTCACCGATTACCGATCGGAGAGCGAATAAAGTTGTTACAAGTAATATAAATCGCTCTCGGGGACAAATGGCGTGGGCGAGCAGCCGAGGGAAAATTTCGTTCGCATTGATAAAAGTGCGTTTATGAAAATGAAGATTTAACTTTTGCGATAGAATACGAAAATATCAAAATTGGAAATTCGAACGGTTGCGAAAGTAGTAAGAATTTAATTTAATTACTTTCATTCTTTATTTAAATACTTTTCAGAAAGCTAGTTTTGTCTTCGTATCGCAGGATAATAGCTTATAATTTATGCAGGATTGAAGCTGTCATTGTCTCTTGTGTGAAAAATATTCCATTAGTTTCGACAAGTAGAAAATTGAAAAATAATCAAAATGTAAATAAAAAATTAATTTCGTTGCACATGTATTTTAGTCAAATTCTCTTCACTCAGATTATCTGTACCTCACTCAGTATCTGTAATAATTAATTATTCCGGAAAAATTTTTGAAAAAAATTAATTCGTATAGGATTTTTACGAAGTTAAGTTGGAAAGTAATGTTGAAAAAATGTAAATTCGAACACTTGACTCGAAAAAAGTTCGGTGGAAGTGTCTTCGGTAAAAAATCCAGCCCAGCGCGAAGTTATCAGAAGTAAAACCCACGATACTGACGGTGATTTACACTTCGCGCTGGGCCGAACTATTGCGCCGCTCCACCGCGAAAGTGTCGATTATTATTGCGACGCTCTTAAAAAGAGCGTAAATCACGCCTGTGATTTCTGACCCGGAAAATTCGCTGCGGGGTGCCGGCGCTCGAGCCCGTATAAAATCCGATGCACATTCATAAATTGCGCTTCTCGAGGATGCGGTGGATGATTCATAGCTTTTTATAGTCAAAGTCTTTCTTTGTTTTTCTCTTTCGGACTTTTACAGTCAATTCTAGGCCTTAGGATAGGCCTTAAAACTTGGCCCTATCTAAAATTAAACTTGTACTAGCTTCTTATTTAATTTTTTTTAATTTCAATTTAAATAGAACTTTCTATTGACTTAAAGAAATTTTTTCATACCAAAATTTTGTTTGTGAAAAACATTTATTACATTTTTCACACCACATTGACACACCACCTCTACAAAAAAGAAAAAATATTCATAAATCGTGTCTAGGAGCAAATAAGATTATTGAGATAACTGTGCACTTTGATGCAGCTACACATCACTGCATCCTCCTATCAATAAGTCACCAATAAATATTGAACTTTTTATAAAAGAAAAATAGAAGCGCAGCATCTCACTAAAAAATGCACTAAAAATTATGAAACATTCTACTGCTGCGCATTCAATTCGCTGCAGCTGTGAAAACATCGTTACCGCCCTCCGCTCCGTAGCTCCGCAACCCCTCAAAAAACACAACTCATAACAAAACAAAAAAAAGAAGAAAGAACCGCGTTAACGCGGAGCCATCCGCCGGTTGAACAAAGCGCGGACCTTCGGAATTTCGCGCGAGCCCTGATTAAACGGGGCAAAACAGCGCGCGGAAACTCGAAAAAGGGGGGCCAAAGGGAATAAGAAGGCGAAAGGAGGGCAGATCCGGCGGAAAAGTTGAAGAGCGCGCCCCGCGCAAAATGAAAGAAAAACGACGGGTCGGGAAGGGGGCAAAAAAAAAAGAAGACCGGCCGAGTGGAAGCTGCTGCAGCGAGTCGAGGAGGGAGGAGCGGCCCGATGAAAAATTAAGCGGGAGCGAGACGAGCCGCGGCGGAATTAAAAGACGCGGAAAGGAGAGAGAGGGAGAGCCCGCTGTCGGTTACTTATGATCGCGCGCGAATTTACGGGCTCGCGCTGAGAAGTTTCCGCGCTTTTTCCTTGCGCCCCGCACCCACCGGTACTACTCGTTGTACCTCTGTCGTCGTCGCGCGGCCGTTGAATTTTTGAGAAACTTGCGCTTATTTTGTACACCGCTGGATTTTTTCCTGATAGTGTTCATTTCCTTTTGCGGGATACTTTTGTACTTGTTATTTGTTGAGCTGAGGATATAAGTAGTTGAGTTAAAAAATACGTAGATGATACGTTTGTAAAAGGAATTTTGTGTACCAACAAATTATTAAATAGTTATGCAGGTATATGCACTCTCTCAAAATTTAATTAAGTGAATATTCGTTTATTAAGTAGTAAAATTAAGAGAAGTTTAATTTAACTACTTAATAAGTGAATATTTACTTATTTTGAATTATATTTAGAGGATTCGATTTGAATTATAGAAATAATACGATTGTCTTTTTGAGTTATTGATCTTCATTGATTCAAGGACAGAAAAAGATAATCGACTCATCATTTTGAATAATCAACTTTCTTTGTTTCAAATAACTCTTACTTTGTTTTGTAAATTAGCGTGCAAACTGGAGAAAAAAGATTTCAATGCAAAATATGACATTCGTCTGACTTTAATTAAATTTAATTAGTTTGAATGTGAAAGCGACCGGTGCGACCGTGTAATTAATTTCATTATGAAAGATTTTTTTTCTGCGACGTTAGCTCGTATTATCCCAGTAATTAAAGTAACTGAAACAATTGCAAAAATTACGAAATTAAATTAAACGACGAAAATTTGTCGTCAAATACTTGAACGTAAGATTTTAAAAGGAGCTTTTATCAAGATCTAGAGCGCAAAAAGTAGAGCAAGTGGTAAATTACATTTTTCTTTCAAAATAGTATAATTAGAAGTTTGCAATTTAAAATTAAAAAAAAAAAGATGTTTCTAAATTTGCCATTGCCAGTGATATACTAAGTTTTATGACTGGCTGTTAACTATTACAGTTGGTAAGCACTTTGGTGACTCGTAAAACTGCACCTTGGCCGATCACTTAAGTTTAGCAGCTAAGCTGCGTAACTTTGGGTGATTTTATGCTCTTGACAGCGAATTTCTTCAAATTTCTACCCGGCTGCTGCTCTTAATAATGCACGTGACGACTAATTTTTTATATTCAAAAAGAAATTTCAATTAAATTAATACGAAAGTTTTACATAGGCAATTTTAAAGTTTACACTTTTGTTCCATCGAGATTTTTTGTGAGAAACGTAGTGTTTTTTTAAGCAAAATTTTTAGAATGATTCTCAAGTTTGTTACTTTAAATTGGTTACAAAAGTTAAAGTGTTTTTTTTTTTCATATTATTCACATTTTTCTAGCCTGAACTTTTCCTTCATTTCCGAATACTCGTTTGACGCACAATTAGATCCAAATATCTTCTAACCCCTCGAGACATCCCGCATAAAACTCGCTGTAGATATCCTACTTCAAAATCATCGCCTTAATTAGCATAAGGCGATGGTTATCACCATCGATCCACGTAAATGAGGTTCTTGGAACTGAAGATTTCATCAACCACATGTGCGTCGCCTCAATCGTCAAATTCGAGTAAAAGAGAGTTGGGAAAATCGAGCTTCCTACTTAATTTTATTTCGAACTAAAAATTAGGAATTTTTGGTAAAAGTTACGGTTAAGTTAATTATTCAAATTAATTTTTTTAATGAAATTTTTACCAAGTGAATGATACATTTTTCATAGTGCCCCATTATGCACCAAAAATCCCGCGATCAATAATTTCAGTGGTTCACTTTTATCGAAAAAATTAGGTCCAAGTCGTACAGTACTCGTCTGTTTCTACTGACGTGACATACGGATCGCACTCATTGTACCCTCCTTATTTGGGAAATCCCAAATATCCTTTTTTTCGTTTCAATTTCTTTGCATACTCCAAAAACTGTTGGATATTAAACAGGCAGTGTCAAGATTTGATTATCAGGGAGTCTTGCAGTACTCGGCTGTTTCTACTGCGGCGACATGGACATCACTCACACTGTACGCACCTTTTTTGGAAAATCATAAATATAATTTTTTTTTCACTTAAATATCTCTTTGAATTCGTAAAAAATTATTGGATATTACTCTAATCTTGCAATGGAAAAACGGCAGGCAATATCAACATTTTATTAGGATGTAGTCTTGCCGTACTCGGCTGTTTCTACTGACGTGAATTTTTGGTAAAAGTTACGAAACTCACGTACCTACGACAAAACTTTATTCTTTGAATTAGAGGAAATAAATAATTTACTGTTATGTTCACCAATACTGAAAAGTTAATAATTTAACTACAATAAAAATGGAAAACAAACGAAGTGCGCTAAAAATCAAGAAAAAATAGCAACAATGATGAAATGCCGGTGTGCACGTTCGCTGAGCTCATCGAAAACTGATCAAACACCCAAAATGTACTCATGGCTTTATCGCAGTAAGCCAGAACGAATGATGTTTCCTATCCCCCTCTCCCACCCATCTTCTCCCCCAAGCCCTTCACTAGCCATCGAACCTATTTCCTTCGGGCGATCGTAAATCAAGCAGTGCTTTTACTCTGCCACCTGCTCTTCTCTTTTAACGAGTGTACTATTTTGAATGCGCGCATGTAAATTGGTGTTGTTCGGGTGGATAACCTTTTCTTTATATTTATTTATTTATAAATTTATTTATTAATACAAATAACTTTAATTTCCGTAGTAACAAACGATATCACGGATGTAATAATGCAAAATGAGAAGTTTTGTAAAGCTTGAAATAGCAATAAACTAAAGCATTTAAAAAAAAATTAAATACAATTTTCAACTCTTGCTTATATCGCATAATAAATTTTTTACAAACATAGCATACTCACTGCATTATACACGAGCGAGCAACTCACATTCCTCCATAATCAGCCAACATTCATCCTTCCACGGTCCATCAACCTCCTTCCGCGCTTTATTAAATAATTCCCTCCGCAAAGACGCTTACGAAAACTCCGCAGTCCCGCGTTAAAAGCCGACATTCCCTTTTAATCCAGCGTACATTCTTTTCTTACCGTCGAACTCGACGTGTGTACCCAGCGGTGCACCCCACGTCGCGATCAAAAACTTCCCGCTGTCGAGGAGAAGAAAGAGGGAAAGGAGAGAGAGACAGAGTGAGAGAAGGAGAGACCTTTTTTAACAGGGTAAACGCGCAGAGGAGGGAACAAAGGAGTCCACCGTCGCAGTCGCCGGAGCGGAGGAAGCGAGTTAAGGAGGGGGGAGGGGGGAAGTCGGCGAGCAGTGGGACAGCATCGATCGGCCGCGCGCTTCGTCCTCCCCCCCTACCGCCGTCCTCACGGCCTCCTGCCCTCGCGCGCACGCGGCCACTCCGCCGGGATTTGCGCCCGGACCTAACGAGTCGAAACCTTGACGCGCGCGAGCCGATAAATCACCGCCGGAGAAGTGGGTACCCGGTGGTTTCTCCGAGTCGCGGTTGATTCATGATTTTTCGAGAAAGAGAGAGAGAGAACGGACGAATTGTTGCGAGAGTAATGAGGCGGATGGGACTTGAATTGCTCGCGGTACTGGAGGTGGAAGTTGTAATATTTTTCATTTTGGGATGAAGGGGAGGGGGTTGTTTTGGAGATGAAGTGGTTAATTTTGAAAAACGAGGCGCGAAATTTTTTAACGGAGCTGCTGGAACTTTGTTGCTGCTATTCGGAGTATGTGGGTCAGCTGATGTAGACTAGAATTTGGTCAAATGAATGAGTATAAATGTTTCAGTTCTTTTGATAACGTGGATAACGAAACTATTTGATACTAGTCTAGAGATCTAACATCTTTATGAATAATTATTATACATCACAATTTCATTCTTAAAGCAATAAAAAGTAAATAAATAAAAAAGTCAAATTGGAATGAATTTTCAAGAATGAGGTTGAAGAATACTTCCTGAATGAATTAGTAAGCACTGAATGCAGCGAAATTTGATGAAAACTCAATATGTTGAAATTTTCCACATTTAAAAATGATATATTTGAAATCATTAAGAAGGAGACTTAAAAAAATAAATATATATGACGTATAATGCCTTTAATTTTATTATTATTATAAATTGTCTATTATTTTAGGAATACAATTTTCATTCTCTTTTTACCTGATAATATAGTATATATGAGAGGCATCCAAAACGGACATATTAAAACTAAAAATTTATTCTTCTTTGATTCATTGTTAAATCATTTCAACAGTTCCTTCTTAAAAAAACGATGGCAGTTTATTTTATCCGGTTTCAGCGCCAAAATTTAAAATTTTTTAATAAAACTCAATACTTATATTTGAATAATCAAAGAAGTTCGTGTCGCTTTATTTAAATACATCACCCGTAGCAATTATTAAATTTTTTTCCATCAACCAAAACTAAAGATTTCAAAACTCCACAGTAACACACGTCGTAAACCAACCTAGCACCTGAAAACTCAATTTAAAACAAAAAAAAAAACATCAAAGCGAATCGAGCACCATCCACCCACGGAGCGACTGCAGCAATGCGCTACGGCAGCTGCACCTCCGAAATTCGCGAAAAAGTCAAAAGAGCGTCGGCACTTATCGAGCGCTCGCCCACGCACGCATTCCCGGGGAGAGTCGAGCGGCGATGGGGGGAGGGGGGAGCGCCACGTGCGAGTGGGATCCTCGCCGCGGGCGCGCCAGTAGAACGCGCCGCGCTACGGTCGGACGCACGAGCGGCAAAGTGACGCACAAAACCCCCCGGACGCACTCGCGCGGGCCCGCCAATTAATTGTCTCTCCGCGGGTGCGTTCGTGTTATCGCGCGATCGCCGAGATAATTGGGCTTCTCCCGTGACGCTTAGCCCTCCTCCACCCCCTTTTTTTTTTGTTCCTTTCGAGAGGCGGTACCGCTGGAGAGGGAGTTTCTCCCGCGCGGGTACAGTGCGGATGGATGAGGGCAATTTTTCGCCGGTTTTTTTGCGAAATTGTGTGCCTTCGCTTTTTGCGGAGATTTTTTCCCCACGGGTAGTGTTGTCAGACATGATTGGCGTAATTATATTGAGAATTTTTATTGGTTGAATGAATGTACTGATGATAAATTTCGAATTAAGCAATTTATGAGCACATTTTGACGATATTTTTTTACAACAAAATTCGAATGTTCTTGTAGTATAAAAGAAAATGAAAATCATGAGTCAGGAAAGAAACCTTACAGATATTTTTAGTTTAAAGGTAATCAACACTAAATAAAATAGCAAAATAAAAATATTTTTTTATTAAATTAAAAATCCACAAAAAAGCAAAATTATATTAAGGGAATTATCACTTCATACTTCACTGTACGTTAAATAAATTTGTAAAAAGTGGAATTAACTATAAAATTTATACCTGCAATGAAACATTAACATTTTTTAGATTACACTGTGATAATGGAGTAAAATTACCATCTCAGAATTTAAATGTATTTCACGCTACTCTCAAGGCATTCTACTTAATCGAAAAGTCGATCGCTAATGCAATCATCTATTCATTCCTGCACTCCATCAGATATAAGAAATCGACCATTAGAATATTATTACAGACATCCTTATTGTTCCTCGGGGTTATTAAAGGCATTTTTCGATTGAACTCAATTTCATCCCGGAAAGAAAAAAAATGGAAAAATTTTTTTCTACGAACCGGCTACTGATCATTTCTTTTTATCGATGCCCCTATAACCCGCCAATAATTGTCCTACCGTGTTTTCCATGGCTGCTGTTAGTTACCACCCACGAATAGCAATCGATACTATTCTCGTTCTTTGTCCGTTTTTCTCGTTACACTTTTTGACTCTTTTGCTTAGTGTCAAAGGAAAGGATCTTGGCTGTGGGTATTTAGGTGGAAGTAGTACTAATTAAGCGAAATGAAACATTAGAAAAGATAAATTTGTACAAGTTTGTGCACTCAAAATGCACAAAATGCCTCAATTTATTTTGGAATGAAAAACGATTGTCCTCATGAAGAAACTCGAAAGGACCATCGTTTTTCATTCCAAAAGAAAAGATAAATCCTTATTTATTTTTATTAAAATGTTTATAGAGATATTTTTGAATCTTTCATTTCCTGGAAAAATATTGTTTGAAGTATATGCGTTAAAAATGTTTACCTATTTGACAGATTGTACCTTCAAATCGATCAGAAAAATCAAATTGTTTGATTAAACCTTTTTTTATAATTTAAAGTGCTTAAATATCCTAAAACAATTGTTTAACACATTTACTTGATGATTATTTTCAATATAAAGGAATGATTTACATTTAACTTTTGAGTGAAGACCTAAAATAATTTCCACAAGCATAAAAAATAACATCAACAATTTAAATTATGAAAATACGTAACTAAAAAAATTGCCTATTCCGTACGAGAAGATTCGTGAATTATCAATTACCCAGGCACCTAAATAATACCATTAATTATCGGATAACGCGATTTGTAGGCAACAGCGAACTTCCAAGTTGGAACGCGATTACCGCGCCGCAATCTCGGCTCTATTTACGTGCCGCGTCCAATAACGACGTGTACACCATTATTTCCCTCCGCGGAGCGAGCGAATCAAAGGCCGCGAACCCATTGCGCCCCTAAAAATAGCGCGGGAGGTAAACGCACCCGTGTCCGCCGCGATAACGTAATTAAAATTTCTCTCTTGAAAAACGAGCACCGGCGATAGTCCCACCCCCTCTACCTTCCCCCCCAAAAAAAGACGCCGCTAAGCGGATTCCGCCCTCCTCTGATCCTGACTCATTGCGATCCGGCTTCCAGGCGGGCGGTAAGTGCGCCAAGGAATGGGGGGGCCTATTTATCGCGCTGGATGGAAAATCCGACGAAGCCGTTGAACCGCTGGGAGCTGCGCTCGACTCCTCGGAGGGGCGGGGGAAGGGGGAAGGTCCGACGGCTGTCTGTGGACTGCTTTCGTTGCGGACTGTTACTTAGAGGAATTATTGATTTTCCACGGTGGAAATCGGCGGTGTTACTGGCGGCTGAGAGGCCGATGTCACGGTTCCTTCGACCTTTGCGGGCGTCACTTTTCTGCCTCGATCGAGTCCCCGCGCGAAGGGTTGCTTTTCTTACCGTCTATAGGCGCCGATGAGGTGGAAGTGCCTGTGTGAATTCAGTTTGCTCGGGACATTACCTGCAGTGCAAATGTACATTTATTATTTCTTTGCTAATTTTCTTATGTTACGTGTATATTAAGGATAAATATTTTACGATTATGCAAACGAATGAAAATGTCAGTTATTAGGGGAAAAAATCAATTTTTCAAAAAAATTATTGTTATTTTAATGTAAACGAATAAAAACTTTGAAAAATTTCATTTTTTAAATTATTAAAAAACGTATGAAATGAATATATGAAAGAGTTATCATTTTTAAAAAAAGATTACCACCTATACGACAAGGAAAATATTTTAGAAACAGTTGATTTAAATAATTACTGTACTTAATAATATGTAGAAGTAAAAAAATCTAATGTAGGAAGATTTATACCATTTTTATTAAAAAACTCCTGTGATCAAAATAGTCAATTCGTTTTTTCGATAAAATGTATTTTCAAACTCTATCGATCCTCTTTATCAATGTATATTTCTTCTCTTCTAAAAACAAAAGTACACCATACTGTTAACTTTCAGATTCTCATAATACGAAAATAAATGAGAAATCCAAAAATAGCGAAGCAACAATTTATTTCAAGTCACAATTTATATCTAACACAAAGCAAAAATCATTTGCTAAGAGCCTCGATCTAATTCTCAAGACGCCGACCTCCTGAAAGCTTCAGGAACAATCCGAAAAGAAACAATGAGCGTACGATGAAAAAGCCTTTCCCCCTAGATTCTACCAGAGCGATCGAACCTCGCCCCGTGTACTCCGGTGTCCAGTCGAGAAAAGGCCGCCCGCTCGTATTAGGAAAACAGAGAAGTGCCGACCTTCCGTGGCCCATTAGCCGACGGGAGGCCGGCCGCGACACCGGCGATGGAAATAAATCGCCGATAAAACTTCGCGGCGAAAACTCGTTAAAACTTGCTGGCCCCGGGTAGCTGTTGCGCGCGCGAAAAATCACCGAGCCGCTTAATTCAATCGCCGCGGGGATAAACCCGCGCGCCGGGTCAAGAGGGACCGGCTGCTGAGGGTCGCTGAAAAATTGACGACAGGTTGCGGCCGATGCCAGATTTCCCCCGGAAGTCGGTCGCCGCTTGCGTTTTGTTCTTACGTCTGTGTCCGGTGTCGCGGAGATGGACAGCGGAGATTTTGTTTTCTCGCGGGTGAAAAACGGATTTTCAGTTACGAGGGGTTGCTGATGTAAAGGCGTAATGTAAAAACATATTTGTAGCTTCCAGCGTGTCGACTTGAAACAAAATCGTGCCGATTTGCCATATGGTAAAACCGTCGCCTCTAAAGATGAAAACGACATTTCATTTTTCCTCGACAGAGTAAAGCGGTATTTAAATGTTTTACGTTGTGAAATAGTGCAATTCAACTGTGTTCCAAAAAAGCACATTTACTAGTTTTGTATGTAAAATGTACTGTACCTCACTTCAAAGATATCAAATAATTAAAAATTTACCTAAATGAAGTGTATCATTTTTAAATAGGGGACTTATCTCCATAAAATAAATTTTAGGCGAAAGACAAACTTTTAATAATCAAAGTTTTTATATAAAAACTTAAAAATTTGTAATAATTATAAACGTATTTAAAAGCACAAATTTTTTAATGCTAAATGAGTTATCGATATGAAAATTTCACATCCACCGTAATACGTCCATTAACTTGCTCAGCATGGATAATTAATTAAGTGAACGTAGACGCACTTAAAGTCCTTTAATTCGAATTTAATTCAGTGAACACTTAAGAGCCTGGAAAGTCTCAAATGCGATGAGGTGGAAGTGGTTTTCCCATTGATTGACAACTCGATCGAGTAACCTTGCAAGGCGTATTATTTACATCACCGCATCGATCGAGCAGTGCGTAAAAACAAAAACAAAATAATTTATACTGCAAGTATTGCAATTTATTTTTATCCTACGAATAAATATATAGATTATTTTTTATTTGAAGGCAGTAAAACTGATCAATAAATAATACCAGAATAAGTTTCACGAATTGTTTTTTAAAGGCATAATTATAGCTGACATTATAATGAAAAAATTTTTAAGAATATTTTACTAACAATTTTTAGTACATTTTTCGCATACAATTTTAATTCTGTATTACTACATTCTGTAGGCTTAACACTAAGGAAAGCAAAACTAATTATGACACCACAGATTTTCCTTAAACAAGTCACGATTCCATAGCTCAAAGTCAAAGTGTCACGTAAATCTACAAAATTACCATCTCCGCGATAAATTTAAAATACGAAAGCATATAAAAAGCGATCTAATCAGAGCATCATAAATCAAAACTACGAGCATTACCCAAACACAGTAGCAGATGACGAACTCCGACGCTCTCCCCCAGCACCGCGGGTACCGCGCGGCAATGAAAATCTCTTATCGCGACAATAGAGCGTAAAATTTCGCGGACGAAAAAAAAAAGGCGAGTCACGCGTCGCTTTTATTCCCCGAGTGCAGCGATCTCGCCCGCCGTAACATTAGCCGCCGCGCGAGCTTATTTATACGCTCGGCACGAAAAAAAAAAACGGAGCGAGGAAAAAAAAAAGAGAAGAATAAAAAGATACGGTCGCTCGCTCGTAAAGATCGGGGTATTCTTGCATCCATAAAAGCGAAAAAAAAGATTCAAAGTATAATACGCAGATTTCGTGGGACGTGAAATCGTTCGCGGCGGCGCCCGGGAGTTTCATGGCCGTCGTTACGATTTTCTCGAGTGTAGGTAGTCGCGTGTGCGATTCTGTACTGCCGAGGGCCGATCTTTCGCTGTTCGGTGAAATTTTACTGATCGTCAAAACAGCCGATTTGAAAATGCGCGCCTCGGAGAGTTTTATTTCTAAGGAGATAAAATTATGACGTGTATAGTCATTTAAATTGGATGAACGAACCTGGTAATGGGGGTTGAATATATGTTGAATAAAATAGAATACGATACGTAAAGTATAATAAATGTAAATTTTGATTTGTATAAATGGCTTTTGATATAATGTAAAATGTATAAATGTAAAAATTTTATTGGGTGTGCCCCGTTGATTATGTCCTTGAGACCAGAATCGTTCTAAGAACATAGAGCAATTGTCTTTTAAGAATAGTGTTACGTATAGAGGATCGTGTATACGTAATATTTCAAGAAAGTCAACCTAAAGAAGTACTTGTATTTAAAATTTATTTATGAAATTGATTTCTAAGTCTTTATAAACTTCTGAAGACTATAAATTTATTACCGCAATGTTTCCTTTAATAATAAGGAAAAGATGTTATCTTAAAACCGGTAGTCTCACTTAAAATTTTTAAGAAAAATCGTTGTATTATTGCAATATTTCTCTTGAGTTTTCCGGTATAGCTAATCACGCCTTCGATTATTAGGGTTTTTCCGCAATTTTTATTCCGAACCTCTTACAGAAAAGTTTTCATTTAAAAATAATATGTATGATTATTAAAAAGGAAAAAAAGCTTTAAAATTTCCTCGACTATTCAGATTTCCACGAAATTCCTCAACGTCGACCGCAGACTCTTGGTCCAGAGTTCGGAAGTTCGAATTTTAAAGATTTTTTCATCATCCCTTCGAGTGGAACTACTTTTCGCGAAAGAGAAGTCGAGGAACATTTACTTTTCCCAAATTTTGGTCAAGTGAAGTTTAGGAACCGCAGGCTTATCGATCGACTGGGGGAACATATATGGAGTGGATATAAGGCCCGATTTCGGTTAGGCAACACTCGTGTCTGAAGTGCGCTGTCTTTGAGTGCCGCTCGACGCTGTTGACGACGGCGCTTAGAAAGTTTCCTCGACGCTCTGCACCGTCGCATCAAATTGTGTTGTACTAAAATAAACCTATACCTCAGTTGAAGAAACAATTGACCATGTTTTTTTTAAGGTAATCATTTGTTTTAGAAATACTTGATAGAAACAATTATTCCTTTTTTGAATGAGTTTTATACATGTAGATTATTTCATTGTAAGAATAAGATACTGAACTTTTTAACGTATTTCATTTTATTAATGGTTCTTACTTGATTCTATTAAAAACTTTCAGAATATAAATATACATCTTCGTAAAATTAAAAAAATGTAAAAAATTTTATATATTCACGAGATTTTCGAGATATTCTGGTTATACTTTGTAAGGTACAATTTTATGAAAGCTCATTTCTACTTGATTAGTTCGTTTTTATACTGTTCTACTTTTCATTGCTGGGACTTAGTAGGTGAGCTAGGCCGGTTCTGGCGCAGTAATATATGTCCCTATTTAGTCAGACCGGGGTGGGGGTAGGCCGGTTCTAGTGCAGTAGAACAAATAGTGTATGAGCAGACAGGGGGTGGGGGTAGCCCAGTAGTACGATCCCCGTTTTGTCAGACAAGGGTTTGAGTCAGACATCCCTGTCTGACCATACACTATTTGTTCTACTTCGCTAAAAGCGGTTTACCCCCACCCCGGCCTGACTAAATAGGGACATAGACTACTGCGCCAGAACCGGCCTAGCCCTTGGCTGGCCACACATACACTTATTCTACTGAGCCAGAACCGGCCTAGCTCACCTACTGGACTTTCAACTATTCCAACAAAGGTAACAAAAAGTTAATATAAAAAAAATACATGCATCAGTAAAAAATGTGAAAGAATAAATCGAATAATTATTGTATAAGTAATTTGCAGCTACAGTGTCAACGCATTAAATAATTATGAGCTCATTAATTTTTCATGAAACGATTGAATCATTAACCGAAATACACCCGACCGTTTACTACCCTACTGAATTCAATGGGTATTTAATTCGCCAGATCGTGAAACACGAAGTCAATAAAATTTCGAGATGTTAAGAATAAAAATTCTGCCACCTCGGGGCAATATCACCAGCGACTCTTGTTCGCGGACGCGGCGGGGGAGGAATTTGCCGATCCCCTCGTGCCTTCGCGCCCCAGCCGCGAGCTTGAAATTCAAATGAGTCTGCCTGGCCTCCTCCTTCGCTGCTCTTTACAAGTAATTACACTGTTGAAATATCATTTCTGCTTGAAAAGAAAATCTACTACCTCTAGACCCATGCTGCGCTGCAGTATACTTCGAATGTGGGACTTTGCACGCTTCACAAGATCGTGGGTTATTTTTAAAAATATATTATTTATTATATATCATTTTGCTTTGTACTATAGATGGAATTATCAAAATGATAAAAACCTAAAATTTCGTGATAATAATTTCGTGGTATTTACATAAATTTATTCACATTTCTTTTCATTTTAAACTGAATCCTCTCTTTTAAAACCAGTGCCAAGCAGGATGCAGTAAAGAATTTGAAGAAGAAAATCGTTACTGGTTAAGTAAATATCAAAAAGTTTTAATGAGAATACAATATAATATTTTAATTTTGTTTGTGCAATAATCATCTGAAATATTCAGATTTAAAAATATGCTCTTATAAATAAGAAAACATGTATGTGCGTTCTCATTTTATTTGTATTCTGAGTTTTATTAGTCAATGGCAAAATGAGAATTTGAAGCGCCGAAAAAATGTAGGCCTATAGCTACCTAATAGCTACTAAAGGACTAATTCAAATCAGCAACACGCATGGAAACGTCGACGCGAGACGAGCATTTATTCCAAGGTCGCAATAGAACTTTCTTATGAAAGAGAAGAAAAGATACGTGCCGGCATCCGCAATGTCTTCATTCCTCCCGTTTATTAATTCTCTCACCAACCAGATCTCCGCAACATCCCGTATATTCCAATGACATGTAAATTCCCCTTAATACCCAAATTTTCGCTCGCCCACTCCTTTATTTTATTAAATTACATCTTACTTTCTCATCCTGCAAACTACTTCAACTTCGACGAAAAAAGAGATCTGCACTTATACCGAACTACTTTTTGGCTGGGACGCTGATCCAGCATACGTTATCATATTCAACGCCACTAGCGGAGTGTCGGGATTAACTTCATGTTTAAAAGATTCGCGGTCTTGCAACTGGGGCTTCAACGCCCCGCGGATTATGCGCGGTACATACTTTATTTTTCGGGGGATAAATTTTTTAAGCAATTAGGCGATCCTATACCCGGCGCACGCGAGGTGAGAATTAAATCGCGAGAATTTATTCGCCGCCGTTCTCGGGCCCCGGGAGATTTATTGAATTAGCGTATATAAATGTATTTTATATGATTCGAAGGGAACGAATTCGCGGGATGCTTCGCATGCACGCGGCAAATGTGCGCGTCCCACCGAAACTCGTAAAGAAAGAGGGAGAGGGTGCGTGACGGCATTCGTGTAATATTTTCATAAATTCTGTTTGTCGTAGTGCGCCGGAAGACTTTATTTATTATATTTTTATTAAGAATATTATACGCACCGGTTACTTTTGGCTACTTTATTTTTATTCATCTCATTGTTCCTAACGCTATTAGTAACGCGCGATATGATGATGATATTTCCTGTAATGAAAAATGTATTTTTTACTTTTACTTAAATGAAGTGATAATAAAATCATGATATTTTATTATTTTAATATGATGCATTTTGGTAATAGTGAATACAATGGATGTACCTTGTTTTAATATTTCAATGAAACTGAGATTTCTTTTCATTTAATGATGCGTAATTCAATATGGATTGATTAATTAAACTTTCGTCGGAACAAAATAGTTGATAAGCTAACTGTTAATGTTGGTTCATAAATTTTATGGGGCAATGAACCTTGTATGATTTATTAAACAAAAGTCGGCTGACAATTGAGGCGACTGATTAATAATTGAGGAAATGGCCTTTTCATAAAGTTTGCACAATAAGTGTAGCTTTACTTTGAAGGTTAGACAAGCATAACAATTTACACGTTGAACACAGTTATTGTTTTTTAGTTATGATAATTTATTTGTTACAGTACGTATACACATTTTGGCAGTTATTTGTTTAGAAACGAAAAATGAAGATAAAAAGAAAAGTCTGGAGAGAACTTGCAAAACATGGATCATCCTTTTTAGAGCTCACAAAACTTAATTATTGTGAAAAGAACTTTTCTGCTTTTCTCTCCCTTCATACTCTTATATTTTATTTCAAGGAAAACTGAATTTACTTGTTTCACAAATTCTTAAAATGTGGCTAAATTTTACCAGGGCTACCGTACAGAAAATAAGTCGACTTAATATAAGATTGCTATAATAAATAGTAGTTTAAACTGGATAGTCTTGGTTGATAAATTTTTTAAAATGAATAAACTTTTCTCGCGATTAATTCGATTACCTTAAAAAAAGCTTTCTCTATGACAAAGCAAAGTTATAGGTACTAGTTCTGTTTGCAACAGCGCAGTTAATCATCAAGTTGTAAAATAGCCCCTCTGACGATAAATGGACAAAATTTTGAAAAAATCGTTTTTTAGTATATTCCGAAAAATTATTTTATCGGACTAAACCAGTCGAATTCCGTCACGTAGACTATGCAAATGATTCATTTCACTTTTTCCCACTCGCATCTATCATTCACCATCCAAGTAAAACACAATTTCAAAACCCTACAACTTTAAACCCAAAAAAAGCAACAAAAATCGACATAAACTTCAATATCCCAGCAGAATACAAATAATTTCCCTCTCGCATCGCATTAAAAAAAAACTCTCAACGGCAGCACTCGTACTACTCCGAAATCGACTCTCCGCCATATGAATATCTCAGCTCTCCGAAGATAGCCGGAGCGCCTCGCGAGAATCGATTCCCTCCGTGTAGCCCTGCCCCTCTCTCTCTCCCTCCCTCTCGCCGACGGCGAAAAATCGGACCCTCTCACCCCGGGGGGCGCTCGCGGAAAATCGACCGGGGCGCGAAAAGCCCCGACCGACCGGCTATATATGTATACGTTTCGAAGCCGAGCGCCGTGCCATCCGCGGCGCGGATGAGAGCAGCCCCGCGCGCGGTCGGGCGCGGAGGAGCTTGGCGTAGGTGCGCGCCTTCATCCGCGCGCGTCAAAGAATACGAGGCACTCGCCGGGAATTCTGGCGGCGCGCCAGACGAAAAAAAATAGGTTATCGATCAAGCCCTTCACCGAGAGGCGCATCGGACCGAGAGCTCACAGACACACACCCACACACACATATTCCACTCGCTCGCACATGTACATAGAAGTACATACACTCACATACACGCGCACTTACACGTTCATTCTCGTGCACATACATAATATTCATATGTACATGTACGTGCCCTCACACACACACATATGCGGAAGTCGACGTTTGTTTAATTTTGCTCGATTTCTTCGCACCCGGCTCCTTTAAATCCACGAGCGTACACCAACCGGCGGTTTTGTGAGCAGGCCTGTTTGTGAGTCGTCGTTTTGTAGGTCGAGATTTTTTTTTTTTGCCACTGCGGATGCGCGATTGAAGAGTGCACTCGCGGATTCGTGTCTATTGATGGCATTAGCAGAGGAGTTCGTTGGGTTGCCTTTTTGCCTCGGTGAAGTAGACTTTGGCAATTTGGTGAGCGCACTTATAGGTATTTGATTAGTGATCTCGCGTCGGTTCGTTGATTGTTTAAGAGATAATTGCGCGGTTTTTTAAGAATTAGTAATATTAAGAGTTGAGATTGATAATAGAATTTTGGGATTACACAAAGGTAATGTAGAGATTGAGAACTTATATATAAAAATCGATGTTAATTAACCTGATAAAATTTATATCAATTATTTTAATTAAAAGTAATTAATTTAAGAAAATCTTTTATATCACCTTATCACAAAATAATTAAATCGGGATTAAATGAGTTTGAATTTTACCTACAAAATGTAGGTAATTCGGAATAAAAAATGTAAAAGCACACGCAATTAATGCATTAATAATTACGAATTAGGTTAATTTTATACTTAAATGATAATGCATTAGAGTAGGGCATGATTTAAAGTGAAAGGACTTATAGTAGCACATGATTTTCTTACTTTAAAAAGGCTGTTTTCGACGTCAAAGAAAAATTGCTTCCTTGTAGCGTAACAAATGTTGCCGTGCACTTAAACCTCTCGAGCCCCGCATTTGCATAGCTTTGAGGCACGTTTTTTACTATTTTGGGACAATTTGTGCAAAGAGAATGAAGCAGATGCCTTCTTTTTGTTTCGCAGAAATTTTATGTAAATTTTATTAGTCCCTTTGCCATACCGATTTCGCTAACTACGCAAAGCCACTGCTGAGTGCCAAAAGATAACAACAAAAGAATACATTTTGAATTTAATACATTTATCAATTAAAATATTATTCAAAAATCGTTTGACTTTGTTAATAATTTTTTCGTCTTTGTGTCAGTTAAGTTTCTCACATTTTATTTGCTTAGCGATATAAACTCCGGTAGTAAGTCGCCACCTTTTTGCATCTTTTAGCAATACCAGATCTTTTTTCGAGTATTTTTAGCATCTTCTTTCTGCACTCGACTGATTCTTTCCTACTTTTAACAGAATCAACCAACCCCGATCGTATTATATGTGCGTACGATCTATTTCTTGTACAATTTTTCCATAGATCTTCTTATCGAGATAAAACTTTCAATCCTTATTCTTCTTAATATAATTTTTCAAAAATTTAAAAAATCACTGAGTAAAAAGTCACTCTTATTAAAAAAAAATTGAGCCTGTTTAAACTTGATTGGCTCAGTCACTCTAACCGAATTGTTATGGTATTAGTGCAGTAGTTTCATGCGACCAATAAACTAACATTTTACGATTTCAAATCAAGTTTTAACAACTCGTAATCACAAGCACATAATGCATTCCACTCGATAAAGCCTTAGGCTTTCGTTAAACGAAAACACGAGGACCGTAACGAACCCAGGCCGCGCAAAGCCGGCAATCTTTTCGCGATAGTATAAAAGTGGAGTCGGAGGGTCGCGCTCGGGTATTAAATTTCAAGGGATATTTATGCGCGACCCTCGCTTCCGGGGGCAGTAATAAAACTCGACAATGAAACTATGGAAGGGTGAAGAGATACGTGATAGTGTGCGCGAGTCGCTTCCGTCTTCCGGCCTTTTCTCCTCTCATAAAAGCGCGCGCGCAAATTTTCCTTACGCGCTCTGGTCAAGTAATGCAAGAAGCGCTTATCGACCCCCGCGACAAGGGGCTACGTCGAGTGAATAATGCGCGCGCCTTCGCTCGATCTTATGCGCCTCGAGATCTTTAAGTAGTGCTTGCCAAGTCGCGACGCTTGATTTTTTTTTTTGTTTTTTTTTTAATGGGGAGCTATTCGTTTAATGAGGTACTTTGATGTGCAATTTTTAGTTAACAAATGAGGTAATCTTAAAATACAGTATAAGTAAATAATATTTTATGTAAAGTAACAAATTTGAAATAATGATATTAAACACGCAGGATTAAATGCTTTAGGTGATTTTTAATCTACTCTTGAATTATTGATTAAATCGTGCATTTGTGAAGAAAAAAGATATGTAGAGACAAAGTAAAGATTAATCATCAAATTATTTATTACAACAAGCGTTAAAAAACAATTAAAACTAAATCTAAATCTCTCACGCAAATCTTTCAATGTACACTTGCTGCGATTTCTATATTAAACCACAATTTCATAAATTCAACTATATAAACCTCCTCGTTATCCATCAACAGATCGATCACAAAAAAAGCCTTTAGACGTATCAGCGATAAGTCCGTCAAACCCGCCCCTTTAAAAAAGGAAAGGTAAAGAAAGACGTAATAAAACGAAAGGCAGCAGCAACAAAGGCGCTTAAACGGCGACAAATCGAAAGCGTTTTACAGTCGAATGAAATCGTGAAAAAGGAGGCCTCTATCGGCCGCCGTGGCTCGCGTGCACGAAAAGTTGGTTATCGCGTCGTCGGCGGAAGTCCCGCGTTTTGATTTCCTGCAAGCTCTCGGCCGCTGGCGAAAGGGCCGGGTAATGAAGTGTGCCCCCCTCCTCCTTCGATCTCCCTGCACAGCGACGACGCGCCGTCGCGCGGCTAAACGAAGTAATTTTCAATTACGCGACTCTTCTCTCGCGCGTCTCCGCTCTTCCGGACGCATTGATTTTTTTTTTAGTCGCCGAGGGTCTAGCGGGCGGATGCAAAACAAATTGAAGCGAGTCTGCGAATGGATTGTTAATGTTTGCGAGGGTGTGAGTTGTTTAGGTTTTTTAAATTTTGAGAAAACCACTGGTGTCACTTGCTTTTAATCAACATGCAGATTTTTAGTTTCAATGAAATGTTTAGGTGAAACTACTATTTTTTACAGTCTAAGGCTATATACCATTATTATTTACCATTTAAACGTCTTAGTCTGAAATATATATGTCACGCGTTTTTAGCTTATCTCATTTCCATTTAAAAGAATAGCTAGTGGCTATAAAAAAACAAGATAAATTTGATCAATTTCGGTTTTATCTCTTAAAGGGGCATGTTCAAAAGAGCTTCATGTATTCTCTATAAAAAATATTGAAAATTAGAAGATTGGAATGTGGAATTCAATTGTTTAGTTTTATAAATAAACGTACTTTATAAATTGAATATTTATTTCATTACTAAAAAACAATCGTACAAAAGCAATAAAATGTTTTTTTTTCTTCTAAGAATCTACTTTATTTCATCAAACTATTGGAAGAAAAGCTAACTAATATACTACTTGATTCACAAAAACATAAAAATCCAATAATTAGGTACCTGTCGGATCAATAGCCAATCATCAGCCTCTCAATACAATTCTCATCACCTGTTCACTCATCCCCCTCCCCCAATAAAGAAAAATAGAAAAAATTATTGATTCTTTCATTAACGTCATTCAACCCTCCCCTCGAAGAAAAATTAATTTTTCACCCACGAGTAATCATGCCTCTGATACAAAACTACCCGCTTGCGCGCAAAAATCGCGCGCGCGCGCCATCCATCAAAGCTCTCTCAATCCAGAAGCAATTAACCGCGCAACAATGGAGCGGCCCGTCGAATCAGCCTGACCGGGAAATAATCGAAAAAATTGGCCCGCTCGGCCTCGTAAACGCGCGCGGAAGAATTTCGCAAGGACGGCCCCCTGGGGGGGCTCCGCGCAAAGGAAGCTCCGGGCAATTCCTTCCTTCCTCCTCTGCCCCCCTCCCCTTTTATTCTTTCCCAGCGCGTCAATCTTGGGCTTATGGGCTTCCGCGCCAGTTTCATTATCAGCCCGGGGGATGCGCGCCGCCCGGAATTTTAGTTATCGCCGGGGAAAGGCGATAAAGAGCCCCGGCAGCGACGATCGAGGCCCGGTCGAGTCGACAGGTTGCTGGCACGTGAGGCGCGTTTCGACCGATGTCACGGGACTGCCACTCAGGGAGGGCAGCCTTTTTTTCGTGCCGACGCCGTTTTCTATTTATTCGCTGCCTCTTTCGCCGGCGGATGAGAGGGTCCGAGATTTTTTGGCGTGGGTGCGGCCTTTTTTTTGCGCGCGCGATAAGAGAGAGAGAAAGAGAAACGATTATTTGGGTGGAAGGCAAATTCGTTGGTGTAAAGACGTTTTCTTTATTCATCGGAGATTCTTTGCTGATGGGTAATGAAGAGGTGGCTCTTCGTTAAAACTTTTATGAGGAAAGTTTCTCGCTTGGGAAGAAAGGATATTAAAATTAAAATTGCATGTGAAAATCTTAGTAACAAATGAAACGCATCTATTCGTTTAGAGAAATTTACTTATTAAAACTTAAATGGTAATTAATTAGAACATTTTTTTGTTTCAATTAAAAATGTGAAAATTACGCTGCTGAAAATGATTCTACGAAGTAAGAAATGTAAGTGAAAATTATAAGTGATAAATAAAGTATTACGAAGATAGGAGACTCTGACGTTTATTTTAGAAAAATAGAGGTGAAAAATAATTTCTACGATCCTTTTGGACCTTTTCAACCGTATTTAAGCGTTTATTTTCCAACTACCTCTTTCGTAGACAATAAACACTTATAAATAATGTTCAAAGTGATCGTCAGAATCATTTTCTCCCTCTGCAAGTAAAATGTATTTATTGGAAAAAGGTTAGTTGAAAAAGAAAAGAAAATTGATTTAAATCTACAAAAGCGTGGTAAAGAGAAAAAGGATTTTTAATAAACGCTAAGTTGCAAATTGTCGAAAGGAATTCGAACAGATTTTCATTCGATTCAGCTATTCTTCTCGAGTGCATTTTTCCTCTTCCTCTGTGTGGAGCGCTTTTTCTCGGAGCTGGAGATCGAAAATTTTTTAGCACGGTCGGTGGATTTTACGGGAGAACGAACGAACTTCCGTAACGCGGGGGTTGCTCCTTTGCGCTTGGTTGCACTCGATTTTTACTAATTGCTTAGTTAGTACGTTTTATTTTTTCTAATCCTGCAAACGGCGGGGTTTGATCGTAAACGAAATAAAATTTATCGAAAAAAGTAGTGCGCACGTTAAGTATTTTTTTAATCTACCTCATGCGATCTGCGAAAACAGTAATCCATTTCTCTATTACTAAAAGTAGAGTTTAATTTGAAATTGAAAAAAATACCGGTTCATAGATTGAAAAAAATAAAACATTTTGAATACATTATCGGCATTTTTTATATTACAGGCCTGCAAAAAACAGCGCGCAAAAAGCGAACTAAAAATTTTATTCCAAAATCAAAACTCGTCCATTCGGACGAAATTTATTCACGCTCATTGATTCCGAGCTTTCAGAATTTCAATTTTTTGCAATCGTTAAAATGCTCATAAACAAACTCTTTCGCGCTCATCAATTTTAAGATTTGAGAATTATCGAAATGCATTCAAAAGAAAGAGATTAAAAAGTAGTGATTATAAAGAAACAATTTAAATCTATTAATGATGAGTATTACAAAATTAGCTGCTAAACTAATAATCCTGACAATGAAAATTAATGTTGGTATTCAACGTTATTATTGTGGATTATCCTGTCTCTCAATGCGCGTAATTCAGTATAATACCAGCATATGCCCCTGAAATTTGATTTCTAATCTTACATTTGTGAGCGAAATCGTACGGGTGCTTGGGTAACAAACAAATTTTACATTTTATAAACAAACTACGTTGCAAAAAATTTTTACAAAGAAATTTTTGTAATAAATCATTGATGTTTTATCAGAAATGATAGGTATTTTGATACTAAGAAATTTATTACAAACGAAATTTTGTAACAATATCAACATTATTTTCTTTTAAACAAAACAAAATTTCTCCCAATATTGTATCAATATTATCCCAATACTACGTCTAGCTATAAACCATCGAACAAAACTTACACAAATATTCAATCGCGCTGCTTTATCTGCACTAAACTGGAAACTAAACAAACCGTTTTTCGTATAGCATAGGGTGCAATCAATTGTCTGGGTCAGGTTTAAAGCAAGCCTCGATAGCAAAATACGCTTTGCAGCGAGTAAATAAAATATTGAGTATCACTTTGGAGTCGTAATTTTCGCTTCGATCGCGCAGGGCTCGTAAAAAAAATTCTTTTTTTTTCAAAATTCACAACCGGTCGACTTCGCTGGCGAATCGATATTTCACGTCATAATACCGACCTTTAGCCAGGCGATTCTCTCTCAGCGCGCGCTCCAGATATAATTTTATTGTTTCACGAAGCGCGACACTTCGATTTCCGTCGACTCACACATACACACGTATATACATGTTCACATGCATATGCACATGTACACACGTACACATACATACATATATGTACCCACATATACGTACATGTAGGTCTTCTTTGCTTGTGTTCGAGTATACGTGTACTCCGTAGCTCGCCTTATCCGCGACACGTAAGGATTCCTGGTAGACTTTTTTTTTCCAGCTTTTACGCGAGTCAACCGAGTGCGTGTAAGAGCGTAATTAAAATCGCTGGACGCCGGTGTCGCGGGGCGAGATTAATGTGGCGCGAAAAATCAAACGGGGGATTTTTCGAGGGCACTTAACCGGCTGACGTATATAGCGGAGAAAAATGTATCGCCGGGGCTTGTAGGGGGCTTTTAGCGTTCGTTCCACGACATTGATTTCGCATTACTATATAAAAAAAAAAGAAGAGAGAGAAAAACGAAAAAAAAAGGAAAAGAGGAAGGGAAGGAAGGTGGCCCTAGTTTTCGCGCGGAGGTCGTGTAAGGAGCACTTTGGGAAGCGCATTTTCGTGCATCTCCGCGCGATCTGTCGCAGTCGAAAATCTTCCGGGTAAGGGGAGGCTCTAAACTTGCGATAAAATTGGGGCTGTACGTGAGACGTCGAGTTTCGGGAGGGCATCGGATTTTCTTTCCAACTTTCGGATGCTGCGAGTCGCGAGTATCTCGAGATGCACTCGTGTAGTATATTTACTTCGCTCTTTGCCTGATTTGATCTTTAATCATTTAAATAAATAATTCACTAATAAATTAAATTGATCGCAATTTAAATTGCGATTAATTTAATTTAATTAATTTTTGTTAGTGAATTATTTATTTCGTAAGTTTATAATTCGTTGATGAAAATTGAAATCGTATTCTTTATAATAAAGAATTTACAATGTATACAGTATTTAATAATAATTAATGTTTCAATTGCGAATCGGAAATGATCAATTTTTCATAAATGTACAGATTGAAATACGTGAAAGTAAAATGATTTATTTACGAATATTTTATTGATTTTATAAGTTATATTTAAACTATAATAATAGTAAGGATTATTACACAATTATTAAATTAGCTCTAATTTTATATTAATAATGAATTTTCTTGAATTTAATTTTTTTAATTTTTTAAATAAAAAGCAGGTTGAATTTAATAAAGTTATCAATATGGAACTATGTGTATAAATAATCATCCGAAGTTACAATATAGTTATCATCGTTGACCATGCACGTGTTTATCTGATGTGGCTCGTGTACATTTGATTACAAAACATAAAATTCCATTTTCGAGATAATTGTTTATCCGTAATACACTTGATTGTCAAAAAAATACAAGCCAAACAACAGAACATGTTTTGTTTCCTTGATTAAGCACGTAAACCTTGATATTCAAATTATCCAAAACAATTAATATCTTTTTAAAAACATCATTACAAAAAAAAGTATCGAGTTCAATGATTAAAAAAGAATTTTACTGGAGAACAAGTACACAAAGTAGAATATCTCCAGAGATACTAAGCAATAATTGAAAGTATCGCAAGTTTTTTTATTAAGCATAACGCAATGCGCATTTAAAATAATAACAGTCGTCCCTTGAAAAGAGTTACATTGAAAGTGTGCTAATAATATTAGTCGGAGCCGTGAGCGCCGCCGTTCACCGCAGACTGCTGACATCTGTGGCGCGGTGTAAAAATAACCGAGGCTCTTTTTTGCGGGAAAAGGACAAGGTGGAGCCACTTCATTCGTGGGTAAATCGAATTATTACTTTCTAGTTTGTTTCAACATTAATCGAACGGGTGACGTTAAAGCGTTTTGAAAAATTCATCGACACAATGATTTTTTTTATCGTTTACAATTGATCGATACGTCATTGACAAACAAATAATCCGAGAAAAATGTACGTATCCGTAAACAACTTTTTTTATCATATATATAAATGTTGAATGAAGCTGTTTATAAAGTATAATATATCGGACAATCTTTAACCGGAGATTCCATAATGAATGATAATACATGCGCCAACTGAAAATAAAATTTTAAAATGTGCAGGGTATTGAAAATTTTAGTGTTTATTCCTTCAGAATAATAGTATAGAATCAAATGAAAAGTAAATAGTAATTAAGAATTATAAAAAATTTAATTTTAACTATTATCTTTTTTATATTTATTGTTGATGTTGATAAAAGATATCACAAGTTGAAATTTCTCGTGACTTCCAAATTGTATGCTATATAGATAACTGAAGCATATGGTGTCGTTACATCGGTATAATGTACAAACTCTTTGTAATATCTTTGTTATTAAACATGAATTTAAAAAATGAAAAAAATTTGTAACGATTCTTTTTCAATATTTAATCAGTCGGACGTAATGGAACTTTTCTTCATGTAAATAATCCAATTTCCTCGAATGAATTAGAACGTTAAAAAAATGTTTCTACATTTTCAAGAAAAGATTGGATCGGACTGTCCTAAGAAAATTATAATCTTATTGATTGATTGATTTAATAATCAACCTACTTGAATTATAGACATTACACTAAGAAATAAAAAAAAGCTCTGATTTCCAGAAAATAATTTTCTTGAGACAATCCAATCGAGCAACTTCCTGAAAACGAGAAAATTTTTTCCGCGCGAGATAAACTTCTTCTTAAGACGCATCATTACCGGGTACCGATTAAACAGAATCTTTTCGCTGGGAAAGCTCGCGTCCAAACGCAATTACTTACGAACTTTCCACTCCTCCAGGAGTTTCCAGCCGAGATAACTCCCGCGAGATAGTACGCACTCGGACTCGAGGGTTACGCCGAGATTTATTACCGAGTACAACGCGGCGGTTAATATTGGCGATCGCGCGGCGATAGAAGGAAAAAGGAAGCCGGGGGGAAAAAAACCTCCGGTGACTAATGAAAGAAAAGCGCGCGGCCGCGAGAGTCGTAGAAATAATAGTATAAAGAAAACAATTAATCCGAGGAAATCGAGCGGACTGCATCGCGTCGATTGCGTAATCGATGAAATCTCGAATACTCGATGTAAACAATAAATATTTAAGCGATCCGTTGCGTAAAATATCGCCGGTATATAATATGTATACTCTACCGGCCGGTGGTTTAATTGAAAGTCTAATGAAGAATCGGCGCGGTGCGTGGGTGGCACGGAGGGGGCGGAAAATTAAATGATAATTACTTTTCTCACCGCGAGGGTGAGTTCTGCGAGGGTGACTCACCGGTGACTCATGAATAATGCTCACCTTTTGATATATTTACGCAGGTACCGCAGCTTTTTTTTTTTGTGCCGAACAGGTATATATTGGTTTTATTTCATGCTTGAATGGTGAGTACATAATTTATTACGAGAGAATGAAAGCTTACTAGATTTGCTACTAAACAAATGCGCATTAACTATAAACGATTGATATAGATTTAAAAGTAACCATAAGTGACTATTTTTTACAATTTATTCTTAATTATTTAACTTATTTATATTTAATATTATAATTTACTCCAATGTACATTATTTTAAATTACTGTTAATGATAACATAGAAAGGAGCTTGCAGATAGTATACAAAAATATTCGTATTATCGAATTTAGATCCATGACTATTCGTTTTTATCGATTTCATTAAAATCCCCCCCTAAATTTGCTTACGTATTTATAGAATAATCCTAATAAAATGATATTGACTTCTTGAAACGTCCTTGAGGCACAGAAAACGAGCCGAGTGTGCTCGAAAATCATTTCAATTTTTAATCCCGCAGACGTGCACCTCCACCCCTAAAACGTGGAAAAGCCCCGGCAACATTTTTGACACGAATTTTTTTTACGTTTCAAAACATAAGTTACACAACGAAAACATACGACGCTATCATTAGTGCATTAGTAACCACCGAGGCCATTATTCTCCTTTTAAAAGGAAACAACTCACTGGTACCACCGAATCTCCCGCCAAAGATGAGGACAAAAAGATAAGAAAAGGAGAAAAAAAAAGAAACACCCGGCGCAAAATTAGCCTCCCCTAATTGCATCGCTTAGACCAGCTGCAATTGGGACAGCCAGTCCATATTTGCATGGATAATGGCCGCGGGCGCGGAGAGAAGAAAAGGCGAGACGAGTCTCCGCGAGATTAAAGGGAAATAAGTCGTTGGAGGCGGTGGGGGATTTGAGGGAAACCCAGAATAATAAAAGCAAATAAGGGAAAAGCCGAGCGCGGATAAAGAGTAAGGCGAACCGGAGCGAGTGCAAAGCGCGAGGCACCGAAAAAGGGAATAAGGAGAGACGCGCGAGCGGAGACCAAAGCGAGACCGAGAGAGACGGCGGGGAAAAAAGGCCCTTGAGCGACGGCGGGGACGAGGCGAGCGGTAAAGGGAGAGAGGACCGTAAAGGACCGAAGCCCGAAGGAGGCTGAACAATAACCCGTTCGACGATTCGGCGAGTGCATGTGTGGCTTTTTTTTTTCGTTTCGCTCGATTGGTCGAGGAATGACGTGCGTTCGGTCCGGTAATTGCGGTGTGCTCGAGTCTTCATTGAAATTGTAATGTCAAATCGAGTTTGCTCGCTCTCATTATGCGAAAGCCTGAAAAGCACTATTCGAGAGAAGAGTGAGGTAATCGGGCTTACAGTAGCGCAGATTTTTTCTGGAGTAGCATGATTTTGCGGATTTTTGCTGTTTTACAATAATAATGCGTTGGTGATGTTAATTTTGATATGTTGTATCGATTTGCTGTATACAATATTCGTACTATCTAATCAATTTAAAATATTAAATTATTAGAATTTTTTTAAAATCCCTCTGTTGCATTTAATTGAACGAAAATCTTGCATTTAATGAACATTCCAAGTCTTGGTAATGCATGTGCTTTAATAATAAATTTATCTAGAACGACACTATTAAAATTCTTTTCCTGATGACATTTTGCAAAATTAATAATTTACTTTTCAATTATTCGACTAGAAACTGAAAAGTGCATACAGGTGTAAAATAATAAACTAGAAAAGTTCTTTATGACTAATTTTTTATCTCATTTTTCGATTTGAAAGGCTATTAGAAAAAGAGTAATTCAAAATAGATGTTTTACGTCCTCTATCTCGGTGCAGATTTTTTTCAAAACCTTCTTGCTTGCCCAGCCTCTTCTAAGTATTTGGGTCAACTGTAAAAAAAATGACAAAACTAAAAATACACGTGCTTGAAATGAACCCAGATAATAGTTAAAGATTCTAAAAGTGTATAATCTGTATCATACTGCGTGCATCCTTTTTTGCTTCTGTAAAACTAGTCGTAACCGGTGTCCGAATCATAAAAATATAACGATCAAAAATAGTAGGAATAAATTAATACATAGAAAGGTTGCTTGTAGTGCACAAATGTATTGCAATTTTGCTTTCTCGAAGAGAAAGCTTTCCGCAACAGTAAATGACTATTTTATTATAAATCGATATATACTGATTTCTTGAAAAACGATACATTTCAAAAAAATCTTTTATATACATTTATTGTTGAATGACAAGTTATTTTCATTGTAATTGAACTTTTTTTATTTTGAAAAAAGTATACGCGCGTTTGACGTTGCTTAAAGTATACTCCTAATCGACGCATTGATTGATGAGGAAGAATGTTAAAAACACAAAATATCCCATTAAATTTAGGAAAAATACAAAAATAACAACTAATTAGATTGTAAGTATTTTGTTATACAAATTTAGCATTTTGTAATATTTGAATCTCTCCTAGCAATCCCTGAGAATCAACCTTTTTTGCATAGCACGTAAAGTATTTAACGGGGAACGCTACTTTCCGCATACATATATCATTCATTTTTTTAGATCTTTTTTTTTCTTTTATTACGATTTTATCATATCCCGTTAACTGCGATTGTACACGTAAATTTGTGGACTGAATCTTGAAATACTGTAATGGCTATAGGTGCAAAAATCGACAATTTAATTTATATCGATTGAAATATTAAAACTATAAATTTTACATTAATTAATAAAGTTCTTTAAATTTTTTACAACACATTTTTAAAGATTTTCCTTTTGTTTAACTCATTTCCGTTGTATGAAATAACAGACCTATCAAAGAAGTCGGAGTCTGCGGTTTTCAGTAAGCTGAACTTCCAGCGCAATGATGCTCCAGTTTAAAAAAAAATAGCAGTATTATTTTACTTGTTTACGGAATCGAAGTTCCATATACCACTCGAAGTAGGTCATGTAATCTATTGATTTGAAGTAATGAATAATTTTTTACGTTGTTTGCGTACATTAAATTTTTGTAATAAAAGATATTTTATTTGTTTAAACATTGAACTCAATTATATACAAGTAAAGGTACTTATCACTTATATGATCTAAATTCTATATTAGGTAGGAATTCAAAAGTGCACTAATTTTCTAGTTACTGTAATAGATATATTAATAAAATAAAACTTGCACTCAACAAAAAATACTCATTGAAGAGCGTGGAAAATTTTCTAATAATTTTGCAAGATTTAAGTAGGTACGCCCTATACTTTCATTATTTGCATTCAAATTATCTATCACTTATGGATACCATTTAAATTATTCTCATATAGATGATACAATTTTATAAAGCAAATTAATTTTATGAATATTTAAATCGACTAAGATAATTCAAATTTAATTTGTCAATTACTGCGGTAAATCCCCGAATTGCAACCCCAATATCCGGCTGAGGGCGTTGCTATCAGTTATAGTTTCGCGATGTGGATACGCGATAAGTAATAATAATTATAAAGCTCACAAAGAAATAAAAATACTAAACCATGCAACTTGATACTACCCAATTTATTTAATTATAACATTGCGCGCTTACTTATCGCCTTTCCTACACGCCAGATAAGAAACTTTCGCTCGACAAATTCACTTCCTCGCCAGTAAATCATTTCCCGAGCGATTCTTTAAATTCCATAAAAAACCAATAGATAGCCGCACAGAATCGTGGCTACCGCACGAGCATCCCACGAGTCAAGAAAGAAAGAGAATGAACGTCCGATAACGCGGAGATATCCACGCGAAGACTCGCTGCTCCGTGGGTGGGGAGGCGGTTGCCGCGCTCAAGGATAAAAAGAGTCGCTCGGCCCTCTCCTCTCTCTCTCTCTCTCTCTTTCTCTCTCTCTCTCTCCTCCACCTGTCACCTGGTCGGCCGCGTGCAGCCAGCGGTCAGCAGTTCGGCTCAGTCTGGCGCGCGCGCGCGCTCGAGAAGCAGCTCGATCCACAGCGGATCGCATAACCTCACACCCATCGACGGGTCCGTGCGTACATTATACTCCACGGGCTATACCCTATACCGTAGTAGCCTCGGCGAGACTCACTCGCCAAGCGTGGCCGCGGGGGGGCGAGCCTCTCGCCCGTGTGCAGCATAGCAGTCGCCGAGGGCCGCCTCAGTGGTGTGCGCGCGACCGCGTTGAGTGCGTGCGCGTCCCCTAACCCCCTCTCCGGTGCGTGCACGGAGGACCGCCGCGGGTGCGTGTGTCCCGGACGTGGTGCGGACGGTGCGATGCGCCGCGCGCCCTACGACATGACGACCGACCTAACCTCGCGGGCGCCGTGGCGCCGACGTGGATGAGCCCGCCGGCTACGCCTACCCCGGGGGCATGGGGCTCGCCCGAGCCCTCGATTCCCATCGCCCACGCCTCCGGTGCCCCGTCGACCGATAGGCAAGCTTAGAGCGTGCAAAAGAAAGAGAGAGTGAGACAGAGCGAACTACGGGGGTGGAGTCGTCATGGGCTTCCTCAGCCTGCGCAACCGTCTCCTGCAGACCCTCATACTCGCCCTGCTCGGCCTGACCTTCTACACCTACTACAAGACCACCGCCAGCGAGGTCCAGCAGTTCGCCTTCGTCAGGAGCTACAGTGAGTGCATTTTTCGCATACATTACGCACGTTCTTTTGATGGCTTGTTTTGGACAAGCAGTGCACTGGATCAAATTACACTATCCGTTTACTCTCTTTGGTTCTTAGCGAGCTGTTGAAGTGGACATCGAGACCATTCCATTGTACCGTTTAGTTATTCTTGAGGAGTAATGCAGTTGAATCAAGCTAGTTTAGTCATCAATTAGTGAGACATTTAAATGTACACAGTTTTTTTCAATTCACATTTGATTTGATTACTCGTGCATTAAAATGTCATAAAAGATTGAGAGTTAATGCATATGTTAAAGTACATATTTGAAAAGTATGTGTGACTCATGTTTGATAAATATTTATAATGCGTGTCACATATCATTATCACTTACGTATAGTTCAACTTTACTTTTCTCATAACTTGGGGAAAAAAATCACAGTCTATTTTTTATTTGCAATAGACCTTTATTGACTGATATCTTCTGTTTGACAAGTGCAAGTTTGTAAAGAAAGTTTACATCTGTTATCTTAACCTCAATATTGTAAGTTGTGAAATACTTTGCCCTGCAATATAGATATATATCAAAAAGTGAATAAGAATAGAATAAATTTGTGAGCAACTAAGTTCTAATTAAATCCAAATACCGAGATTTTCATATGTACAGTTAATGTAAAAATAGTTCATTGAAAATAATCTTCAAATATTTGGTAACAAAGTTGTTAAACAGAATTGATAAATATCTATAAATTTTTAATTGTTATCTTCTCTGTTGAACAAATACTTCTAATGAAAATTATCGACTATTTTTTAGAGGAGTTGAAAAAAGTATCGTAGTACATTTGGTTCAGCAAATTTATTTTTAGAATGTCATTTATGTACAGACATCTCAAATTTAGCTTTTTAAAATAACACTTTTAATATGCACTTGCATAAAAAGTGTTACACATTTGCGATTTACCAACATTTAAATTGCACTTGTTCTTTTTATAGCCAAGATAATAAATGACACCTGCGGTAACTATATAGCTTTATTCTGTTTGCACTATACAAACTCTGCATTACAACATGAGACACATAAATTTAGTATTTACTCAAAAGATGAAAGTTACACTAGTAGCTAGCAATTATACAATCAGTTACATTACAAAGTATCGTACACAATTAAAATTTTAATTGCATTACGCTGTCGTGTGAAGTCCCACAATTTCACATGCTCCTAACAATGACCTACACGAGCATAATAGATTACATCTTCCAAATGACGGACTTTTACCTCGTATATATACATAACTCGCGTTTATTATAAAATTCGCCTTAATTTGGCAAAAAATATACCGGGGGAACGATCATTAAGCAGACGATAATTGGACCGACGGTATCAGGAAAATCTCGAGAATCTCACGTCTCGATATAATGAAATTAAGCAGCGGCGTTTCCACACGTCGAAATAACGGTAACCAACGCACACTTCCCTTTTTTTCTCCCCCCCTCCTAAGTAATCAATACGTTCGCGTCGGCGAGGGAAAAAAAAAGGAAGAAGGATCCGCGTCAAAAATCTTCGCCTCGAGCAATTTCCTCTTGCCTCGCTAACGTTACATTAAATACTTGCACAAGCTTTTTAAAACGGTAATCCGTAATGATCCGCGCGTCGCGTAAGAATTCGTAATCCTGGACTGCGGGCAGTGACTTAACACCGCGCGCCGGCTTGGGTTGCGTTATTGACGTGTGCACACGTGATGCGCGCCGCTTAATTGCAGTGTATCAGTTTCCCGAAAAGTCAACAGAACTATTTTTTGTCGCCCCCCTGCGTCTGGCGACTAATGAAAAGGTTGATTTATGAATATACCCGATCCATAAGGGAGCTTTCACTGGACAATTTTTTCATACAGAAAATATGAGATTATTTGAATTTGCTATAAAAAGGTAGATTAGGAAAAGGGAATTACACGTGTGTCGTTATGGATTACGACATGATATTTTTTGTTATCGATTAGACTTAAGAACGTAAAATTTATGATATTGTGTAAAAGGATGTAATCGCTGCTTGCATTTGTTTATTATGAAATTGCATGCAAGTATTTTATTTTGAAAGTACCTCATGCAATGACTTAAAAGTGAAAATAGATTAAAAATGTAGATTATATCTCATAGTTGTACTTCGAATCACGTATATGATTAATTTGAAATGAAAAAAGTACAATCTAATATTCTTGAAATGAACTATTGCCTTATTTAAATAAAAAATTTCTAAAATTTAAATAAAAACTTAAATGATCTATTTAATAGTACTTAATTCAAAATACTTAATTAGATCTACTATAGAGATAAGTTCATACGAAAAACCTGCTCTTCCATAATTACAATTGCGTAAAATCATGAAAAATTGTTTTTTATTTCATTATATATATCCATCTAATAGAAAATTAAAAATTTTCTCTGTTTTACAATTCAATGTTTACGAATTATAATGAAATTGTGCGTGACATCACAATAATTCTATTCTATATAGATGTATACTATTCCATGGTGACATCTCAATCTTATATGAATACATTTTAATTCATTCATTATTTATTAAATTGAAAGAACAAAAATAAAGAATACGTATCAATTAATTTTCATTACTCTAGTAGTCGGACATAATGAAAATTACCAAGTAAACAACTCAATTTTTAAATCTCAGCAGTTTCAATTTCAAGTAAGTTAAGAAATCGTCGCCAGCCTCGATCAGTCAGTACAGTTTTCTAATCACATCGACTCGTTGACAAAATCTCACAAATTCCAGAACTCGATCCCGCATCCAGAACTGAAACTTTCTAGCGACTTTTCATCGCAGCACTAAACAATGCCAACGCCAGTCTCAACAAACCCTCTCCATTAATTGATTATATACGACGCGTACGTCGCGAAAAGTCATTGTAAGCCGAGTAAGCGTATCTCATCATCGTGAATATTTAATTCGCCGTCAATCGAACGGGACAAAAATCGCGCGGATCCGCCTCCCGACAGTAGACTCGGAAATTCCATTCATAATAAACGAGCGCAATGCGACCGCCGCGGCGTGTGCCATGCGCGCGCGAGGATCCGATCGATTCGGCGCGAAAATTCGAAAGGCTCTCCCCGCGGGACAATGAACGGCGCGTTGACTTTCCAACGGCGATGCCCGGTTTTCACTGCTTTTACGAGCGACGGCTAATGAGAGAGGGGCCGGTTGGGAAAATCGAGGAGCGCGCGCTTCACCTGCCCCGTGGCCCGTAATTTATACCGCGCGCTTTGCGAATCTAATTGAGAAATTTATTATTTCTGCAACGGCTGGGAACACTATTTTCTCGCGGATGTCATAATAATTAGCGAACTTTCGATTAAATCGTTACTCAACGGAATTGGATGCCTTCTTTTTTATTTTTATTCGTAAATTTAAATATTTTCGGGCAGGGGATATAAGTAATATTTTAGCGTGTTTATGTGCAAAATTAATTATTCAGGAATTCGTTATTAGACGGGTTAACTCCGTTATAAACAAAACTCGAGCGGTAAAAAGTTGAATAATCATTGAACAGACGAATAAATATTCTGCTGACGTTTATTTTTTAAGAAATATTTCTATTGCAACATTTAAAATTTAATCGTGGAAGATAGAAATTCGGCGCGACGGAAATTTATCATTCAATTAGCTTCGTAACGGCGATCGGCAATTTTTTTTCAGCAGCAATCGTACAAAGACCCGCGAGTGCGTGCATAATACATCGGTGGTAGAAACTCTTTCACGCTTATTACATTAACAAACCGACGTCGTGGTCGTAAATTTGAATTCAGCATTCCTCGGCCATTCATAATTCATGAATAATTTTTTTCGTTTTTAAATACCTGCGCGCGCGCATCGGCTCGTAGAAAGCACAAACATTGTTTCCCCGCCGGAACGCAGCGACCATCGATTTCTTTTTCGGTTAAAGAAAAAGATAAATAAATTTTTCCGCGCGAGTACATAGTAACTGCACTTCGGGGCGTCGAGTGTCTCTTATTCATGAGGTGAAAAGTGATTTGCTGGCGCGCGCCACGAGCACTAAAAGATAAGTCGGAAATTTTAAAGCACCTCATACGTGACCGAGAGCGCGAACCGTTTATATCGACGTTAGCGTATCGGAATGCGTCTCGTTTCGGAGTTACAGTAATTTTTTTTTTTTTGGGCGGATACTTCACTTTTATTTTGACCTAAAAATGCATCATCAAATTAATCAGAGTGAAACTCATTTGAATGATGAATACTATTTTGAAATCGAAATTGCTTTGAAAAAACTCGTGTGGTATTATTTATAAAGTTGTATGCGTTTCCTTCGCTTTATAACGAAAATTGACTCGGAAATGTGAATCAGACTAATAAATTACAGTAATTTTAATTTAAAATTTAAGGTTGACTTTTCTCGTAGAATTTTCAATATAATTTTATGAAAACACTGATTAGATTTTGAATCTGCACTTCAAATCTCAGCGAGTTTACTTTGCATTTTGACGATGACAATTCAGATTTGTGCACAAAGATTGTATTTTTACATAAAAAATTATCTAAAAGAAATTTTAATTGTGAAAATATCCCAAAATCATTCTGATGAAGCAAAAATTAATAAAACCATCATACGGATACGAAAATGAAACTGAAATTTCTCTCCGTCAAAGCAGCGCATTCTCAAGATCTAAATCGGCCACACTTTCGATCTCGGCGGGATCACAGGGCCCGCGCGGTATTCGAATCGATAAAGCGTGAATATCGCGCCTCTCATCCCGTCGTCCACGGAGACGTCCATGGAAATCCGAGCGCCATTGTATTCAAATTAAGAGAAGCAGGACGAGCATCCGGTCGAAATCAATTTCCATTGCGGGCGTCGCGGAGCGCAGATCCTAGAAATTGACGACACGCGCGGACGGACGGGACCGCTGAAAAATCGCCGGGCGCATACGGGGAAAACGACGCGGGAAAGCCGCGGCTTCACGGGGTCGCGGATGCGTCGCCGGCCTTCGTCGGGAGGAAGTGGCGAAACGACCGGCGGACGACATCGAAATCGACGAGGCGGACCGATTGACGGGGAAAAAAGAACGAAGTGACGTAACGGCGCGCCGCGATGAAAGTAACAGTCCGTCTGCGGCAATGTCATCGCGTAGATTATTATCTCTTTGGAAAACTGAGGTAGACTATTAAGCTTTTTTTTTTTTCATTCAGTCGTTTTGCTTCAATGTTTAGGAAAATTGTTTATAATTATCAGCATTTCAGCTAGTTATTATAACAGCGGTGAAGTTATTTAAAAAAAAGAAACAAATTCCTATTTATGAATGCTATAATCAAATCAAGTTTGATTAACAGTATACATAAGTAATTTTCTGATTAAAGCTTTGTATTATTTTGCGTCAGAAAATTTCAAGGCACCATCGTTTGTTATTAAGACCAAATTTGCGGAAGCAATAAATAGATTTTTATAAAGATGTTCCTAATTCTATAAGCGGTTTAATAGTTAATAAAATCAGTAATTATTTTCTATAACATTATAAGAAATGTCATGAACTTTTTTTATTTATAACAAAAACTAGGTCAGTATAAATATACTTTCAAATAACTACTCATTATTCCGATTTACTACGCAATTTGAGTTGGTCACCTAGCGACCAAATGAGTTCGGCCTTGCTTGTCTTTTTCAGGACAAAATCACGATTGTTATTTTTATTCGTTTCGCTAGTTATAGGAAATTACGTGTAATTGATTTCCAATGTTACAGCGGATACAATAGACTTAACGAATTAGATGGTTTTTTTGAATTCGATGAGTATAAGTCATATGCAATTATTAGTAGGTGCAACGTTTTGACAGCTAATTTGCTGTCTTCTTCAGGCTCTGTAACATTTATTATTATACAAGTTAATGTTTTACAAGTCACACTATAATTTACAAATTGTAATTAAAGATTGTAATTGCAAATTATACTGTGACTTGTAAAAGATTAACTTTTATAATAATAAATGCTACAGTGCCTGAAGAAGACAGAAAATTAGCTGTCGAAACGTTGCACGTACTAATAATTACATATAACTCATTACTCATCGAATTAAAAAATCCGCTTAATCCAAAAAGAAGTGACAGACTCAGATAGCAAAATTAACGAATTAAACTTCGGGCGAGAATTTCGACACAGCACAAAGCCACACGCAAAGTTGAAATGGAATCAAAACTTTTGCCGGTGAATTTCTAATTGTTCTCTAATTGCCAGGCGGTTATGCCATTTTTAATCAAAGAACTTTAAATTTTATATTCAGTTAATTAAATATTCGAAATAATTTAATAATTTAATCATAAATGTAAGTCTTGAAAGAAGTTAATTAACCCGCTACAAAGTTTGAAAATCTAATACCGACCTTAGTAATCTTTTTATTTCATTGGTAGTAAACTTGATTGCAAGTAAAAAAAATTAAACTAAGGAAAATAATAAAAAAAGTTCGTTTACAGTCTTGTGTTACATTGAATAAAGCATTTTTGAAGTAAAACAATTTTTTAGTATGTTACATAAACCGTAAACTATTTCGCACAGTAGCGCAACAAAAAAGTTACTACCAGGTTTGTTAGTGCAATTTCTACTGAAAGCTTTACAGTTTCATAGCTTTTAGCGGAATCTATTTCACTTTTTTTATACTAAGCGGTGCAACTGCATTTATGTATACGAACATCTGTAGTCCGATTTCCATTTTTAGACATCTCTGAATTATTTTGTATGCATTTACTTTTTCCAATAAATGCGCCGTAGCCGTATTTTTCCTATTGCAATAAAAATGAATTCCATTTCTATTCTCTGATACAACGCATTTAGTTTTTCTATTTTCTGGTACATTCAATAAATACCTAACTTAGATCTATTTCTCGACACTTTATAATCTACTTTTACGTTTTCAAAGTACATGAAGTACGATCAATACACTTTAATTCTATCTGCTAACAAGCGACACACCTCCTGCGAAACGCGATAATAGCTTATCCAGAGTTCAAATTACTCAACTCGTCCGACTAATGAAATCCAGCAGCTCTGTGAACACATCCATCAGCTATTTCCACCACAAAAATGTAAATCTAAAATAAAATGTTTTCTGATTCCAGATCGTTCCAGCTTGTACGAAGCAGTGCACGTACACGCGAACGCAAGTAGTCCGGAGGTGCAGTCGACGCCGCTCAGCAGGAACCTAAGCGGCACGGACAGCAGCGCCTCGAGTCCGACCCTCGTGAGCTTGAACAATGCGTCGCACAACCCGAGCCCCGGCGGCGGCAACAACACCTCGAGCGTCATCACCGTCATCTCGAGCTCCTCGTCTTCCTCGGCCTACAGGCCCAACGCCAGCAGCAGCTCGACCACCAGCACCAGTACCCTCAGTACCACCACCACGACGACCACTACGACGACGACGGTGGCCCCGTCCACGGCGCCCATCGTCGACAAGGACTCCGCGCGGGCGATCTACGTGCCCGGCCACTCGGTAGCGATCCCCGAGAAGTGCCCGGACTTCGGCAAATTCATGGACCTGGTGATCGTGATCATGTCGGCGCCGACGCACTTCGAGGCCAGGACGGCCATCCGGCAGACCTGGGGCCACTTCGGCCAGCGCAGGGACATCGGCATAGTCTTCATCCTGGGCAGCACCAGCGACCCCAAGTTCGAGAAGAACCTGGAGAAGGAGCAGGACATGTACGGCGACATAATCCGGGGCCAGTTCATCGACTCGTACTCGAACCTGACCCTCAAGACGATCTCGACCCTCGAGTGGGTGGACACCTACTGCTCGGAGGTGAAGTTCGTGTTGAAGACCGACGACGACATGTTCATCAACGTGCCGCGCCTCGTCTCCTTCATCAACAAGCACAAGCGCGACAAGAACGTGATATTCGGCAAGGTGGCCAAGCGGTGGAAGCCCGTGAGGAACAAGTCCAGCAAGTACTTCGTCTCGCTGGCGCAGTACAAGAACACCTTCTACCCGGACTTTTGCACGGGGCCGGCCTACCTCATGTCCAGCGACGTCGTCAACAAGCTGTACGAGAGCGCGCTCAACGAGACGTTCCTCAAGCTGGAGGACGTGTTCGTCACGGGGATCGTGGCGAGCAAGCTCGGCGTCAGGCGGGTGCACGCCAACGAGTTCCTCAACCGGAAGATATCGTACAGCCCGTGCAACGTGCAGCGGGGCATCAGCATACACATGGTCAAGTACGGCGAGCAGTTCGACCTCTGGAAGAAGCTGCTGGACGGCAAAACCAAGTGCAAGTGATAGAGCGATCGAGGGACCGTGGATCATTCGATTGACGAACTTTTTAGCCGGGTCTGCGCGGCCCGAGACCGCGCGGTCGTAGGCCCGGAAGTGAGTTGCGACGCCGACGAATTCGCCGGCAGACAAGCGACGCGCTGAAGTGAGACTCGATTCGAACGCTAGTTTTTAATTCCGAATTCGCGACGCCAGTGGCGTTTTGCCGAGTTTTGCGTAGGTTTAGGCGGTAGACTTTTTTTTTAATGTTTCGTCGGATGCACTGAATTTGCCGATTGTTATAGAGTCGAGTGATCTTTATTTAGATTCTACTTTCTCTGTTGCAGTTTTGTCGAAGTACTTAAGGATAAAGAGAAATACTTTGCTTTAGATGTAACGATTAAGTTTCCTGTATTTTAAGATTGCGAGCACAGCCGAAACGCTTGAATCGAGTCTCGCTTCGCGCGGCAGCGTACAAGGGCACAAATTAAAATTAACGAATTCTCGAAGCTATATATACTCAATTTATAGTTAAGTTTGTCATCGACAGTGATACACTAATTCACGGATTCTCTCGTCGACTTTTTCGTGCTGTCTGCTTTCTTTTTTTTAAAATTCCACGCCAGAAAGAAAAAGACGACGAGAGAGGTTTTCACTTGCATCCTCATGCAAATGGCCATTTGTTCATTAATCTTTCCTTACTGTTTACTTGAAGTTCGCGGAGAATGATTTAAGAGGGATGGTCGAGTCGAGTGCCTCTTTAAGATAAGATTGATATTCGACGTACTCCAAGAGTATTTGATATTCAATATTCAAAAAAGAAAAAAAAAGAGTGAAAAGATTGATGCTCGAGCCAGCGAATCTTCAATATGTACGGCGAGGCAAAGAAGAGAGAAAAAAAGACGAACGAACGAACGAACGAACCAACGTCATTGCTCAAGGCTCTAAAAGCACAAGGGCTTCGGTGCAATCTTGTTTCTGAAATTGAGCTCTTTGTCTCTTTTTTTTTCCTCCTCTACTCTCGCGAAACGTCATTAAAATCTTGCGCAATAGACTAGGGTAGGGAATCGATGATACTTAAAAAAGGCGAACAATGAAACTTTATTTATACCTAATTGAAGTACGAACGACACTTCACGGTCCCCCTCCGGCGAGGATTTTACGCGTCGCAATTCTTTTGTCGCGAGCGCGCAAATTTCGGACGCGACCCTAATTTGCAGAAGTCTCGATAACCCATGACGATTTTTTGGCGACGATGCGAGAGAGACGAAAATACTGTAAGATAATGGAATTTTTTATATTTTTGACAAGCCGTGCAGGTATATACATACAGATATATACGTACTTAAGTAAGATGTACTCAGTTTTTAAGCCCACGCAATTTTTTTTCCTGTACTTATATTGTTCCTGTTTTTTTGTCTGCGAGTGCTTTCGAGCGCTTTTACTTACTACCGACGCGACTTGCATGAATTTCGACTTTAATTGCATGTATATTTTTTCTCTTTTGTTTTGTTTTATTTTCCTCCATTTTGTAATATTATCTAGTCAGAGCCTAGATAATTGTATTCACTTTTTACACGGTTAATTTCTTGTTCACTTTCGCTCGAGTCATCGATATTTGTACAGATGTGCAATAAGTGTTATGGTTTTATTTCTCTTATGATTTTTTTGTACGGATTTGTTACCGACGAAAAAAGAGTTATAGTTTCTTAAGTGCCATATAAATGTGAAATGTAAACTTAATTTCGAGTCGTGCCGCAGTTTTCGACGCTTTTGAGGGAATGTAAAACGGGAAAACTGCGTTCCTAAAGTACGACGACGTTTTTATTTTCCAGATCGAAAGAAAGAAAATTTTCATGCTGCCTTACTAGTTTGCGTGCGTTAGCTCTTAAAGTATCTTTTAATTTAAGCATTCCCTTGGGATCAAAATTATCGTTTTTACTTTTAAATTAGCCAAATTATTATTTTTAATCGATTGTTTTTAGCCGTAGCCGCTTTTATTTGAAAAGAAAAATTTTACTTTCGTACATGGTTTTACGAATATAAAAAAGAAAGGAGGACAATTGCCATTTGAAATTATCCTTAATTTTAATAAATAAATTATTATTTATTTATAAAAATATCGAATGTGAATAAATTATTCTTTATACCTTTTAAAAGTGAGACTTTTTTTCGTTATTTTATTCCTTATTTCACTCGTCGGCGAAATCTCGCTGGAAGAATTTATAGGCAATTTCCGTTTTACAGTGATAACGAAGGAGACTTATTTCGAAACAATAACATATCAAGGAAATGACCTATTCCTCGTCTAAGAAGCGTAAAAATTTGATTGCCTCGATTCGAAAAAAAAAGTGGACCAAGGATTCCGTTGTCGTAAAACAAAAGCAATTCAAGATTGTCGATCCATAAATTAAATAATGAATAGAGAAAAAGATTTAGAGGCAGTCGCCCAGTGGAAAATAAAAAGAATATTTATCTAGGCGGTAGTCCCGTATAATGATAACACTTTTCCAAATAACGGGTGTATTTCAAACAACTTGCTACGTGTATTCTAAAACCATATTCTAAACGATTTATAATAATTTGCTAAAATATCTCACCGCTAAAATAAGGATGAAATTAAAATACATGGTATCCATGTGTTATAAGAATGTAAAATACGTAAGCTTTTTTCATTGTTTAATTAACAATTACATGTAGATAATATATGTGAAATTTTAAGTTCCTTTTTTTAAGCCGTTCGAGTTTAAAAAATTGCACAACATAAATATTCTATAGCGAAAAAATACACAAAAAATATATTTACCTATAATCGTCATAACTTTTTACATTGAAAATTTTCTATTGGTACGGAACGGAAGGTATTTGTAAGATATTTAGCGATTAAGAACGAAAATTTACGCTTAAAAATTTAAAAAAATATAAATATAAAACTGGGTCTCAGTGTATCTAATGCGACGTTACCTCGTATGCGCGTTGCACCCACTATATCGAACTTACAGAAAAAGATATACTTTTCCTCGAAAAAGGCAGTATTCAGAGATATAAAAAAATGTCACACTCGAAATTAATCACCAGCGAAGCGCGCGCTCTTCTCTTTGGTGAAAAAATTCTCTATGCATGACTGTACAACGACCTAACTCCGCGCTCCGATTTTTTTTCCTTTTTCGCGAGCAGCGGCAGTGTAACGCGACACTCGAAAGGCGATTGTTTTGTCGAGCCTCGCCACTTTTGCCCGACACACGGATGACGAGAGAAAAGAAGTGGGCAGGTGAGGATTTTGTAAATAGCCGACCCTCACGAGGCGTAGATTAGCGACTCTTCCATAGCGAGCCTCGCGTGTCCCAACCTTTGCCTACGCAGCTGACCTTCCAATGAACCACTTTCTCATGTCACGTTCTTTATTCGGTTTGGATACTTTTTTTGCGAAGAAAATTAAGAGATTATTATATAAAATAGCATAAATAAAATTGACGTTTAGCTAAAAGTAAAAGTCAAGGTTTAACAACATATCTTTCTTCTTTTTTCAAAATTTTCTTTTTATATTTCAAATATTGACTATGCTCTGTAAAATCGTAAGCAGAATTATTTAAAAAATTAAATTATGTTTAATTATTCATTAAATAATCTCTTTATAAGATACAATTTTCTGCAATATCAACATTCATGTTTTAAATTTAAATTATTGCACTGAATAAACATTTTAACATTCATCATAAAATGGAATTTTACATTGAAACACACCTGAATTACTACATCTAACATTCTAAATTTTAGTGCTAAATCAGCGTTTCCCTCACTCCCAATTTTTTACAGCATACATAAACGCCTTTACGATATATAAATTGCACGCATAAACTACACGTCCTTACAACGCAATACCGGCATCGAATAAATTTCAAAATCCGTGAAGCAACGAAAATCGATTTTTCAGCAATACTTTGAAACTCGGCGTATAAAAAACAAAACTTCAATAAGCGCGCATCCCCGGGCGCGCCGCGAGGAATGGAAAAAGGGTCGCGCGCGCGCGCGCGTAAGCCTGTTGATTTCGCCCCGGAGGCGGGCGAGCTTTTTACGGCGCGCCGGCCAAGGAGCGAAAGCAATTCCGAAGCGCGGCCGTAAATTCTCGCGCGGCAATAAACTCCTCCGGCTTTCCTCCGAATTGAGATTCATAACGAGTCCGGCGAAATTCCGCGCGAGTGCCTCTCCCCGACGACCTCTCGATTCTCACGCGGAGCTTTTCTACCGCGCGCTTAAATTTTCCCGCGATACGCGCCGTTTTATGTATATATGCGGGGACTAGCGCGTTTGTTTGTAAATTACGATTTGAGGACAATGCGAGTCGATCGGAAAGTCACTTTGATCGTGAATATTTAAACGAGCTTAACTTGTACACTTTCATTGTTACTTTATTAGTATGTAAGTTCACTTCTGAGAGGAATGCATTTTCGACAGAGCTATGCATATTTCGTTATTATTGCGCAGTACGTTTTTTGTTCTTGTTAGTCTAGTAGATATGTAAAAATGTAAAATCAGATATATGAAGATAAAAATTTAAATTTGATTTCTAAAAATTTCAAAGACTACATTATTATATCACGTAACAAGTAACTCATTATACTTTTGGTATATCAAGTGCACATTAATTATTTATTTATTCAAACGTAAATTTTGTTCAATGAAGGGTGCCAGTTATTCAGTTTTTCCTTCTCAATTAAAAAAGAATAACAAATTGACGTACAGATTTAAATAAAAATTAAAGTTTAATTAAACCCTGCGCTTTCATTAAACGCATAATCAGATAAAATTTGCTTTCGAAACTCTGCGTTTCGTTTTTCAAACTAAAATTATTCCCTCCCAAAATACTGCACTATTCTCTCAGAAGGTAATTAAAAAGGCCTATCTCTCCATTAATTTCCTCTCGCCCATTCAACTACCCGCGACTGACGACACGGCTTTAACAAAAAAAAAAAAAGAAGCGGAACGACCTTCGGCCCGGCGTATTCCCCGGAGACAATGACTTTCTTTTCAGCGTGACACGCGAATTTCCTCGCGCGATCCACGCCGCTATCGAATTACCGAGCGTCACGAGGCTATAATTTAATTGCCGACTTGTTAAAACGCGCGATCGCGCGAGCGTGTCTTTATCGGCGAAGAAGCGGCGAGATCAACGATAAGCGCCTCATTGTCTCGCGGTGCTTCGCTCCTCCTGGTCGTTGATTGGAAGAGTGCCGGCTTTTTTTTTGCGAGAAACGCGGCGACGCGGTTAGTTGGTAGGAGATTGCGCCGGTAATTGTTCAATAAGAGGATGAGCGATTTATCGCGGTTTTTTAGGTGCATTTTTGAGTGACATTCGTTTACCGGTCTACGATGGCGACGCGTTCAATCTGTACTTTTACAAGCATTTTTATGTGACGAGCGTGAAATTTGGCGATAAAAACTTTGGAATTTAAAGGAGAAATTTTAAAATAGAGAGGATTCTGCGTTGAAACAATCCAGTTGAAATGCAGCTTTTGTAGAAGTAAAAAAATATCAGTTGGAATCCTGCACGAATGAAAAATATAATTTTTTAAATTGAAATATCTATAAATAATAGACTGGATTTCTTCTGGGATATCAGCTGACATTTTTTGGACTTTTGCAAGTCAAATTTTAGCTTGAATTTCAACAGGCTCGAATTGATTACCACTTTGCGAGACCAAAGAAATTTAGAAATAATCTACATTAGATAAAAAGACTTTAATCTGAAAATGTAGATAAATATACAAAGACACGTTGAAGTTTATTATTTCAATTTTAAGATAGATACAATATAATATAAAAAAAGCAAATTACAAACTTTATACCTTTTTTTTTTACTAATTAAAAGATCATAAGTCTATTCTGAAAAATCGAAATAAAAAAAAAAGAAATGATTAATATCTTTGCGCAGTTCAATACCTCATATCTCTGATCATACATTACACACACATGATAATCATCAAAAATGTTGGTAATTTTACAAAAAAAATATCGCAACCGAATAAGAAACCACTCCGTAACGAAAGATAAATTCACTTTCAGCTAATCACCGTTTAAAACTCCTTTTAATCACGCAAATTTTGCTCAATCCTCATCACTCCTGGAGTCCATTAGCAGCCTGGCGTATCCCATTTTTTCCGTTTAGTACCTCTGCGTCCGCCAATCCCTCAGGTATACCGCGGGTATACGACACTTTTCTTCGGCAAAGCGCATCGCGCAACGAGACGAAAGAAAAAAAATCCCTCGGCAATCGGCGCTAACGAGCGAGCGCACACGTCAGAGGCATTACTTTTTTTCCGCGGCGATTGCGAAGCTGCGGGACACACGCGGCTCGCGACGCAAGAGCGTCGAATCAGCGGCGACACCGGGGCCTCAGTCAATTAATTAGCCATTTGCGGCGAGTCCGATTGCTGCGCGCCCAATCGACTTTTTTTCGATATGTAACAATCACGAAAACTGTAAATGTTGTAGAATAAAGTTACAGACTTACTTGTACATATGATAAAACGACTGGCTTTGTTCTTTCTTAAACCTGAATTTCGATGCTGCTATACTATATTTTTAGTTTTATTACTTTGTTTGAAAATTTCTTCTGTTATTAAAATTTATTTGATAAGATACCATTCGTGAATTCAAATAGTAAATTTTTCTCTTATGTGTTTATATTTTTTCAATCGATTTAATTTTTAACGTACTACATTAAACAGCTTCAATTTTCAAAACAAGATATCTTTATTTGCAATAAGATTGCATGAAACTAAATATAGTAGATAAATGATAACATAATGAAAAACAAATGTCTGAGTAATTTCTAACGATTATATACTTATGGAGAAGATTAAAAGATTAAAAAATCTAAGTATTAGGTCTTAAAATATATTCTTATCACTTAAGTTTCAATTTACTAATTGATAACACTTAAGTACTATTTTATAAATAATCATCAGTATCACAGTCACGCGTCTTATTATTATTCTACCGCATACTATACTATAATAATTCAAATTGCTGAAATTTTCAATAAATCCTTATTCGTTTTTGAAATTTAAAATTTAAAATTTAAAATTAAAAAAAAATCCTTCAACATCTAAATACATTATAATTTATTTAACCCAATCAACGTTTTCCCCTCCGATGAACGACTACATTAAATAATGAAAAATCATTTCTCCGGAAAGTATCAACTCTCAAAACGCCACGAATTAATCGACGTCGCTATATATCCCTCGAAAAATCGGAATCGCCTGGCGGGCGTTGAAAATTTCAAACGACGCTCTCGCCGCGGCGCTCTCTAAAAAAAAATTCCGAAGAAAGTCCAACAATCGACTCCTTTCATACGTTTCACCGGTCCGGCGGTCGCGCCGCGGACTACCGCCGAGTGCGACACAGCAGAACGCGGCTGTTTGCATTTAATTACCCGAGCTAATCGCGTTTGCGGTTCCGTTCTCTGTGTGCGCGCCGACGGCCAGACGCGCGCGTCGATATACGGAGGCTCGCTTTTCGCCCGCGCGTAACTTTTTCGGACCCCTGGCAGAAATTATCGATACGTGCGAAATGGGCAGAACGGCTTGTTTTTCGAAAATGAGAAGTAGAATGGTCTGGTTTTTAGAATGAGAAGTACGATGTGCTTGTTAGCTAAATACTGGTTGTAAAGTTTATTAAAAATTAGCTAGTTTTTAGATAGTGAAAATGGTTTAGATACATAATCTAAAAGCAAACTCTTTTAAATAAACTATGCTAGTTACTATTTCTTATTTGCATGGCAGAAAGTTTTAACATATAATGTTTGTTGTGAAATATTTAAGAACCGTAATCAATATCTTATTAATTATTTTTTATCTATCCTGTATAAATAAAACCTAAAAATACTCATTTAATGAAATTGAGATAGGACTTCGAGTCCATGGGCTATAGATAATTATTATAAAACTTTTATTATGAAACATTTAATATATACACAATAAATGTTGTAATAATATTTTTTCATCTTTCCGGTAATTAATGGCTCTAACCCATTTGCCCCCTAGTATATACTATTTATTATAAATACAGATACGATTTCAATTCTTTTTTTTTTTTCAAAATTCGAAAACCAGTTTAATTTTTACTCATTTTGCAATATCATTGACTACTAATAACTATTCGCTAATAAATTGATTTATAACTTCTACCAGGGACCTTGTTCTTACAGCCGGTGGAACGAAGGTTTCGAAATAGGATGCGGATTCCGAGATCGACATTTCGAGGTGCAGCATTCGAAATTTCGTTCACGTTGCGCCGGGGCGAATATCATTAATACAAATCGGAAACTGAGAGAGTTAAAAAAGCGAAGTTCGGACGCGAGTCGGGCTAATATAACGTGTATTGGGGGTGTTGCGAAATTTGATATCGCTCGAGCAAATTGATTGATAAAGGTGACCCGGCGTGAACATTTATCTGGAGCTTTATTTTTGTAGTTACGTAAATTATGCAACAAACGAAAAAATATGGTGTATATTTAAGGATTTCAATCGATTGTTATTAGATAACTATATATAAATGAGATTTTAATGATATAGGTGACTGTAAGAGAAACATTTTTTTATTGAAAACATTTATAAAGGAATCAACGAGTGGAGAAATATCATTGTCCGAGAAAAGTAAATAAATTTCGATCAGTATCGAAGATTGATATAAAAGAAGCTTCCCATCAAGCCCAATTTATTCGAATGATTCAGTATCTGGTATACTTCTATTTAAAGGCAGCGAAATTTTATAACGTCGAATAAAAGGTGAGCAGTAAACAGTTTTTTCAGCGTCAATCGTCAATGCATAAAATCATCATTCAACCTTCTCCTTTGTATCCGGAGAAAAGCAGCTTTAAACTTGACCAGCCGGCTAAAAATACCCCCAACACAATGTCCACGTCTGCGGCATTATGCAAAGTAAGTATAGCTTTTGAATAAAAGTTCATTCATCTTTTGTAATGAGATGCAGGTACTGGTATAAAACATTTTATAAACGACTGCTTTACGACGACTTTAGCGCAATTAATGCGTACTTATCGGCTTCATTTAAATGTTGAAACTAAAAAACGGTCTTAACGATTTACCGTAGTACACGATTAGGTTTGAAAGTTTTATATTGTTTTCTTTTTTAATCGCGCGGAAATACTTTTAAAAAATTGTTATTTACTTTTTCAGTTATTTAAAAATAATTATATAGCGTTTATACTGTTTTTTGCTCACATCAAAACAGATATAATAGTGCGCGCAAAAAATATATCCAAAAAAATACTAAAACGCGGCATTTAAATTAAAACTATATATATCTGTCATAATTAAGCTTTATATAAAACATCGATGACTTCTAAAAAGTATTCGAACAGAAGATTTTAGACAAACGTATGTACATTGCAACTATATTCAAATCAAGTTTTATGTATGCGACTAAATTATTTTTTAACAAATGCAAATAAAATAAATCTTTACTTTAAAAAATCCCGGACACTTTAAAAAAACGCTTCAAAATCACTGACGCACTTCACCGCTCCTCCAAACAAATCCGCTCGACGTTCGACACGAATTACCCACTCTCTCTCAAAAAAACCTCCCCTCCCCCCCCTCGATCGCTCACCCGGCGTTTACTCGCTCGCGACACTCTCCCCCCGTCGACTCATTATCCGCGCGCGCCTCCGACCCCATCAATCAAGCGAGCCGAAAAAGCGCGAAATAAAAAATTGACGCGTTGCCCCATCGTCGCGCGCCTTCGTTTAAAAAAAGAGAAGAGGGAGTGAGAGGCGCCGCTTGCGCAGCGCGGCGACGCCCCCGCCTCGCGGCGGTATCATAATTTCGCTCGATTAGCGGGCCCGGCGATCGTCGAGGGGGGCGACCTTGCGAAAGGCGCGCGATTGCGCCGCGACTTTTGAAACGAACCGCGGGGACGCGGCACCCGTTGCGCGAGTCGCGGGGATCGTTTTTTACGCGCGCAAGAGCTTCGAGAGGAGACGATTATTCGGTGTTTAGGAATTTGACGCTGAAAAACGGCGATGAGTTGTGGTCATTTGTCACGGATTTTTAGGATTTTGTTTATGAGTTTTTTGCTTGTTGCAATTATTAGTTGTTAGGATTAAATTATTTGTCGTATATAACGTAAAATTTGTGATTAAATACTTTAATACTGTGTTTTATAAATGTTTATTATTGTTTTATTTAATAAATATTACATATTTTGTGTATCTTTTTATGATTCTTTTTTACATTCACGCTAGAATTACCTCAAGTTTTTAAATTTTGATTGTAGTATTGCTTAACAAACTTTAAGTGCTAATATTCCTGGATCCTCTTCAGTATATAATTAAATTGCTGAAATAACAGTAAAATTATCGTTTTATTTTAAAATGAAATGATTTGGTCATTAGAATTATTTCAAGCTATTGCACACAACTTTTAAGCACGTAAGTCGGCAACTTTATCCACATTTTATACTTTAAGTAATGTGCAGTGTCTGTAAGAGCCGTAAGGGAATATAAACATTTTGCAACTTTTAGGACCCTCTTACTCGAATTTTTCACTTGGCCAGCTTCGCATTATTACACGCATGCATACATCTCTTTCTATACGATGCCTGCAATCTATAAAATACTCATCGCGATGGCTTTTTTTTGTAAAGTGATCGTACTTGATCGTTAATTGAAAATTGCAAAATTCATAACAAACTAGTAATAATTATTTACTTAATTTATTTTACTGTCTGCAAGCTCGAACAAATATCCCATACACAAGCGTGAAATGAATGTCTCAAGATGTACTAGCTAATACTACGCACTGTAATCAAGCATTTTAATTTGAATGAGTTCACATTGAGTGAAGTGCACGATGTAAATGTAAAAGTGTTAATGACTCGAACGATCAATGATTTTTCATTGAGTGAAAATGTGCTATGCAAATGTCTCGTACGATCAACGATTTTTTTATCGAGTGAAATACACGATGTAAATGACCCGAACGATTAATGACCTTTTAATATTCATTCAGAAACTTGAAGTATACGAGAACTTAATTTCGAATTGTTCCGATTTTTACGTTTTATAAAGAACTGCGAGGTACGATGCTCAAAAACTTAAAAAAAAAACAGATCATTTATGAAATTACCGACTCTGTCAAAAAAAGAAATCGAATTACGATCGATCTTTTACTTTCAGTACAACTTAATTGAAGCTTTAAAATCTTTGACCGGTAGGCGTACAAAAATTTATTCAATTAATCCATTTAAATTACACTGACAGCAATGTTTTAGTCATTTTTACAAAAAGTTTATTTAATTTCATTACATAAAAAGTTCACAAATTTAATGTTTGGGACCAAAGTACTGCACTGTCTATTAAAATTTACCGAATTTTTTGTGTATAAATCAAAATGAAGAATACTTCTTCATTTTTAACTTCCATGATCAAATTGTACGATTACTCTGTAATGCGAAACAATTAAATATTTCGCTTAAGTAACATTGCGCAATCCCCGTTTCTCCCTTCGAAAAAAGCTCTTATTAAAAAGCCCACGATTCCCGATGCGGTGCCAGCGGAATTTCACGAATATAACTGCGTCTGGAAACGTGGAAGCGCTTACGTCGCTAGCCGCGTTTCCTTCGCTATTTTCGCGGCGCGATAAATCAATCGCATTCCTCCTAAACGCGGCGGCTCGCTCGCGGCTCCTCAAGCATAATCCGCAGCCGATAGATAGCGTTTATAAATTTACAGTTACGAGATTCGCCGGTACAGATAGAAACGCGCATCTCCGCTCGTGCGTGCGCTTCGCTCGGCAATTACGAAATTTCATTCCGCCTCCCCCCGACCTCGAGAAGACGCAACAAAGGAGGCATCCGCGGAAACTGCGCGCGCGCGTAAAAATAGAAAAATATTTCCAATCCGCGGGGATGGGGCGTAAATCACGCGTTGCGTCACGGCGCGTTCGTACGGCTCGTTTGACCGATTCCGCGCGCCGCGAGGGAAAAAAAAAAGGAACGCGATAAGCCGTGAAAGTGGACGCGACCGGCCAGTCATCCTCGCGCGAGAGGAGGCAAGGCCGAGGAAGGAAGCGCTCGCTTTCCTCGCGCGCCGATAGCGCTCGCCGATGCGCCGCGGCACCAACTTACTGTTGCGCGTGCTAAGTGGAAGTTTAGAAACGCTTAATCTCCTTTTGCGTTGATATACGTGGATGTTCATTTTTTTTTCTTGTAAAATGCGAGGAATTATGTGCCTTGTAATTTTAGTAATGACGTTTGATCGGAATTACTACGAGATTCAATCGATTTTTGTTAACGATTATACTGAGAGAAATGGTCTAGCAGAAATTACTAGTTCTATCACAGATTGCTGACAAAATTACCATACTTTTTAGTAAAATTTACCGAAAGTTTAATTAAGTTAATTTTACTATAAAGTGTGGTAAGTTTTTCATGTCAGATTTTCATTATCCTCAATCCTCATAGAGGAAGCTTTTTTTACTTAAGACCTTGTAAATGACGGAAAAAATAGTTTACATTGATTGGTTTATAAGTGATTGCAAAGACAATTACTTTAAAGTTGGTTGTAATTGCGAGGAAGCAATAACCCTCGGTAAAAAGTGAACGACTATATATTAAGCGTCTTTGAGTCGTTTGTTCACTCAGTTTATGATTAAAAAATGAACTACTTCGCAAAATAACCTTTTCATATTCGTAGAATGGGCAAAAAATCCTTCGAAAAATCCTTAATAAATGGTTACATTTTATAGCCAGCATTGTTACCTTTTTTACTTCATCTGTATCTGGTCTTAAGAAAATGAATTACAAGATTTTCTTTTAAAGCTCCCACCCCATATCTTAGGATTGTGTAAAATAACATATTAGAAAAGAGTAAATTTAACAACTTTTTTTTAACCATTTCTTAAGAAACTTAACAAAACAAATAGATGATATTATAAAAAAAAGATAATTAAACTAGTAGTCAGAGGACTCGAACCTTCGCTGACAGACAATCATTGCCAAAAAAAGAGTACCTGAATAATCTCGCCAAACCAGATTTGTTGAATTAATTTATTGTCAAACTATTCTTGTGTATTTATTTATATCTCTGTACAACTCTGATGATGATACACATACTCCAGTACTAAAACATCAACAATAAATTTAATTCAACGAATCTGGTTCGACGAGATCATACAATTATCCTGTTTCCCGACAACATTATTAAAATAAAAGCTTGCACAAAATTTAACAAGAACAATCGTCAATTAATTAAAATTTACATACATACAAAAATGCACACCATAAAAAGAATTCGCCTTTAATTAAAAACGCATAAGATAAACCGTATTTTTCAGTCCGCCGCGAGAATCGAGCCCGACTTCCGCAATCCCGTCCATAAAAGTTCATTTATCTTGGGTCGAGCGACGAGCGAGCGGCGAGCGCGCGCGCGTACATACCCCGAGAGGACGGGGGAGACGAGAGCAGAGAGAACTGGTTTGCCCGGTCCCGAACATTAGCCTCGGCTAATTCGCGTCGCGCGGCAACTGGTTCGGGATGCGCCGGTGAATCGGGACGAGCCTCGCCGCCGCAGGCCGAATCGACGCGTCTGGATCCGGGATTTTTCAACGGCCGCGCGCTTTGCTTTTACGGGCGCTCGATGGGAGTTCGTCGTTTTACAGGATTAAGGCGGCTCGAGTGGTTTCTGAAAATACGATTTAGACGTGTAAAATGGGTGGTACTGATGAAAAGTACGGGCTGCAAGCTTTCTGTTTCAGTATATTGATCCAATATCGATCGATGTAAATTGAAATTATTAATTTTTTATATATGATTGACAAAAATAGAGCTTGCGTTTGCAAATTGATGAAAATGAATGCTTTCTTTAACAAAAAAGGATATTTGCAGATTTTTAGTTAATCATTGTATATTGTCCTACAAAATAAAGTACACAATTTGTTAGCCAAAATTAAATAAGATACGTTTTACGTGATTATATTTGTTTTTGAAAATTTTACTTTATTTATCTTATCAAAATTCAATCCTGCACCGATTTCTTTCAAATTTATCAAAGCGCAAGACCTCACGTCTGAGGATTTGCAGATCAAGCGATAGATCAGTATTTCAAAATACAAAAAATAATTTGTTTTTAACGAATTTTTTAACAATTAATTGTTTTTATCCAAATAAAACATTTTTATTCCAGAAGAACCTATTTATAACTATCTAACATTTGCTAATTTTAGAGAGGCTGTAAACTTAAAAAATTACACATATTTCATCTTTGCAATATCAGCTCCATCTCTAATCTTCCACTCAAGCATCCAGTTCAAATTCACCGCGGCGCCAAGCCGCCCGTTGCGCGATGCTAAACCAAAAATTAACCATCAAGCTGCGCCTCGCGATCTTTTTATTTCATTAAGCCCCGGGAGTCGCAACGTTTCCCGGGCGCGTTGGGAAACCGCCTCATCCGCCGGCGCGGCGCGTCCCGCCGTTGCGCCACAAAAATCGGCCTTTTTGAAATCGCGAATTTCACCGGGGTATACCTACGTTAATTAACGAAATTGCCGCGGGATAATTCATTCGCGGCGCCGCCAATTGCCCAAGCCCCGTTGCAAGTCCGATCGTCCTTTGCGCGCCGCGCGGTATACGGTACTCGGTGAGGTAAAGGTGTACACAGTACTCGGCGTCGGGGAAGAAAGAATCTGGAAGAGAAAAATTTTTATCCCACGTAATTTGGCGCCGGGCGAGCTAATGAATCTTCGGGGGGGGGCCTCCAGATTACGCGGAAGAGCGGAGCTTCGAGGCTTACTCGTCAAGACCAAGGCCCGGGACTTCAAGGCGAGAGCGGGATCCTCGCGTGATCCGCGAGGTCGGGTACTGACGGTGTCAGATTTTTAAGCGATGAGCACCTTATTTTTGCAGAAAATATGTTGGGGCTCGTAAGTCGAGGTGAACTTTTTGCGCGAAGGAGTCCGCAATTTTAACCGGTAATTTCTGATCGAGATTGACAAAAAATTTGGAACTGGCTGCAATATTACGAGTGGTTTTTAATAGCGTCCATCTGTATCGAAGTAAAATTGATTTTCTAAAGGACACAGTCATTTAAATTCCATAAACGTAGTAAAAAAATCATTAAGTATTATTGTACGCAGTTTGTACGGTAATACAAAAAAAGGTTTGTTATTTCGTGTAAACTTTAATTATCTTTTTCTGCAGTACCTAAAGGTCAAACAAAAAAATTGAGTGTGCAGATTAGTGAATTATCGCATTGAAATTCTGAAATTCGACGATTCAAGGACTACGATATTTGACCTTACCTTGACAGTAACGGTGTAAGCACGTCTTTTGCTGAATTCATTCTTCGCGCGTCACGCGTTTGATGGCTAATTGACGTCCAGCTACGTGATGATCTGTACGAAATATGAATGGAAAAAAATTTTGCTGACTCTTTTTCTATTTAAAAAATTTAGACTAATAAACGAAATATTTGTGTAGCTATTCAGTTTTGTCAAATAAAGTACTTTTTTTTAAACTTTCAAGAGGAAAAATGTTTTAACTTACGATTTTGACCGTGAGAAACTAACAATTGCGCTGACACTATTGTATAAAATCTATATTTTTATGAGATGACTTTTTACGCAGTAAAGTAATATAGCATAAATAATAATAATTACAGAACAAAAAGTCTATTCGCAGCTAAAAATGGATATCTACACAAAGATCCCTTGTTTCATCAAAATGTTCTAAAGCGTAACCCGATTTCCTCAGAATATTTTACCTGCCTAGGAAAAGATTCGCAGATTAGAAAACAAATTGTTTTTCCGATGTATAAATTCACTTTCGCTAATTCCTTTAAAGCACGTGAAACCATTTGATCGAATGCGTTATTCGCGATGCTCCCTCGATTTCGCGTTCTCGTATAGTCCATTCCGGGAATCGGTGTTATTGCCGTTCATATGAAGAGAAAAATGCAAGTTATATGCATTATACATTGCTCAAGCGGTGTGTACTTATCGGCTATCTCGTATAATCTTCAAGACGTAAATTGTAATCCTATATTCTGCTCGCACCGCGCGGTTATGCAATGATCTGGTAACCTTGTTATAAAAATGCTTTGCTTTCTCGTTAGCGCTATTCTGTTATTTTAGCTTCGATACACATGCATACATTACATTAACCTCGATCCAAGGATTTTTCGGAAAAGTGAAATTTAAAGCGTGAATAATTATGCAAGCCACGGCTGAATGTTGAATGAGCTTGTACGTCGATGAGCAAACCACTGCGTCTCGTAAGCTTCCTGGAGCAGGTGTAAGAAATTTTGAATCGATGACGGGTATACAAGATTTTTATACTTCCTTAATTATTTCAGAAATTACTAACTGGCTGGTCAATACAGAATCAAAACGCTTTTTTTATAGCTTAAAGTACAATTTTTATTTGGACAAGAAATAAAGTCCACGTAAACATGGTAATTCGTGTAAGCATAAAAAATAAATGGAAATTAATTAAAAATGACGAACTTTAGTTTTAACAATCTATTTTAAGAAGTTGTGATGAGTCCATCATTGAAGAATTTGTAATATATTAGGGGTAAAGGGTACAGTTGTTGACCCCCCTACAGTCATTGACCATCCTGATAGTGATTGACCTCATTTCCTTA